>PVIY010030434.1:0-30788 GCA_004026745.1 Myrmecophaga tridactyla | reverse complement strand
AAATTTATCATGTTCTAGTACATAAAGCAAGTCTCAAAAAATTTCAAAGAATTAAAATATTAAAAGCATATTCTCTGTCCACAATGAAATTAAGCTACAAATCAATACGAGAACTACAAAATAACTTTTTAAAAATCCACAAACATTTGAAAGTTTATCAATACTTCTAGACAATCTATCTTTCTAATTTGCTTTTTAACAGCTTTATTATAGAATTCACATACAATAAACTGTATATATTAAAAATGTTTGTTTCAATATGTATACATCTGTGAAAATATCACCATTATCAAGATAATGAATATATCCATCACCTTCAAAATTGTCTTCATACCTCTTTGTTGTCCCCCTGCTTCTCTCTGCTCCCCCGCCCCTGCATTCCACAAATACACATTGAGCTCCTTTCTAGGTATATATTTTAGTTTATATCTTCTAGAATTTTATAGAAATTAATATTGTATCTTTCTGTACATCCTCTTTGAAGCATTTCTTAAAATATTTGTCCATCTTTAAATTGGATTGTTTTCTTATTAGTGAAATTTGAAGATTTTTTATGTAGTCTGTTCTTTAGCAGATGTGGGATTTTCATATATATTTGAACAATCTGTGGCTTGTCTTTTTTCATTTTCTTAACAGTGTATTTTCATTATATAAATAGTATCTTTTGAAGTGTAGAAGTTCTTAATATTGATGAAGTCTAATTTATAAATCTATTCTAGTCTCTGGGGGATGAAATTACAGTTATTTTCCACTTAATTTGCCTTTGTAAAATTTAAAATTTTCTACAGTGAAATGTATTACTTTGAAATAAAAACATTGAATAAGTGACTTTCCCTATGAGAGTGAAAAGTGTCATTCTTGGATTAGATTTTTCAAAATTTAATTGTTTTGTTTATGAGCTGGCATTTCACAGCTTTCATTCAGTGGATATGTATCACACACACAAGTATACACATATATAAGTATGATGTATGATGTTATGACAGTCTTGATAGTAAATCAACATTTTCCAATTTTAGTTGAAAATTTCAATGCAACTTTGCAAATAAGTTTTCAATATCTACAAGTCCACAAAAGTGCATCTTGAGTACATTAGCAGGGGCAAAAAAACACAAAATCCAAACAAATTCATTTTGATCTACTGCATGAACACCAAGTAGGAAAGGCTATTTCAGTTATGTTGTTCATTTTATACTCTGTTTTGGTCCATTTGGTTTGTTGGTTGGATGGTTGTTATTTTATGACTGTTTGAATGACTGGAAAATGGAAGACAAAAGGATAGCCAACTTAGTGAGTTTGGTTGAGTGTAACAGTCAATTCAGATCATTGCTGTGATGAGTCAATTGACTTTGTAGAAATTAACCATTAATTTCTATTAATTACTTATCATTTATAAACAATTTATATTATATTAAATAATAAATTATGTATTTATCATTTATAAATAACATATTAAATAATACATTATCTGATTATTTCTTAAAATAATAATTAAATATTATTAAATAATAAACTATTAACTTAAATAATTTAAGTATAATTTAATTTCATTAGAGGAACCAAAAATCAGATCAGCTCTGCCACATGCAATTTGGATGTAACTCTTAGACACAGCCTTTGGCAAGAAGAGCTCAGTTACTCAGCTTCTCCAGAGTCTTGCTTTCTTAGACTTTTTTTCAATTATTCCTACTTGGTAATCTTTCTGCCACAAAGAATAGACCAACACTGGAAGAAAAGAATTACACTTTCTTAGTTTCAATTACAAGAGCTCAAGGAGAGTTCAAGAATCAGCCTTTAACATCACAATTGATTCTTTTTCTCTATGGGGGATGCCTACCATTGTCAAATCATTAGGATGGATAGTTTCTACCCACTTAATATCTGCCAGAAGCCAAAACCCATATTCAGCATCTTAGCCAAAAAAGCCCAAATAGGCTTTCCCAAAATGTCTCTATATGTCCTTGGGCCACATAACTACTGGATTTCATGCCAGGGAAATGTTTGAGCAAAGGGTTCAGAACCATTTTGTATTACTAGAAGCATAGAGTCTGGCTCTATTGATTCAGAAGTGTGAGATTAATATCTTCTGAAGAGACTCTCACACTTTAGAATAAGGTTAGTGTCAGAAGGTTTATTCAAGATTTTGGTCACTGTAGCTTGTTGCTAGCTATCTCCTGGATGTGTTTATAATGAGGATTTCCGAATAAAACAAATAGTTATATTTGTCACTAGAGTAACTAACTCCCAGTCAATCATGTTCTGAAATTTATCATTTCCAGTGTGTAGGTCTTGTGGTACACACGCTTCTGTGAAAATAGGACTTATTGATGAATAATTCTATGCCATAGATCACTGGGCTTCTTTCTGCATCACCACCCATTGGACAAGCCCATTTACAACTGCTTATTTTGCAAATTATCATTTTTGTAAATCCAATTGATTGCTATATTTAATTCTAAACCAAGCAAACTTTTTAAGATTTGGTGAATTGTATTCAAATAATCAAATAACATTTAAGAACAACCAGTCTCGATTTTATTTAGAAAACCAAGGGGAAACTCCAGAAGACTGACCTTATGAACTAAAGCCTACCCAGTTTTTATGCCTCTGAATCAGGTTCCAGGATGAGCAGCATAATTATCCCACTGCGTCAGAGACTAGCAAAAGGTGTCTTCCAAAATGCTACCAGTAAAAGGGATTTGGGGAGCACTGCAAACAAGTCCCATCACCATGGAAATTCACATTGCAAATTAACATCTTAAAGACTCAGTGAACTCAGCAATTAAGAAAATTTTAGAAGTTTGGGGATTTGTTTGTTTGTTTTTTAAATATTTTTATTGAGAAATCCCCACACACATACATATTATATCCAACCATATTATACAATCAATGGCTTGCAATATCATCACATAGTTGTGTATTCTTCACCATGATCATTTTTAGAACATTTACATCACTCCAGAAAAAGAAATAAGAAGAAAAAAGAACTCATACATCCTTTACCCCTAACCCCTCCCTTTCATTGACCCACAGTATTTAAATCTACCCAATTTTTACCCTTTATCTCCCCCTATTATTTATTTATTTATTATTCTTATTTTTATACCCATCTGTCCATACCCTGGATAAAAGGAGCATCAGACACAAGGTTTTCATAATCACACAGTCACATTGTAAAAGCTATATAGTTACACAGTCATCTTCAAGAATCAAGGCTATTGGAACACAGTTCAACAGTTTCAGGCACCTCACTCCAGCCACTCCAATATACCATAAACTAAAAAGGATATCTATATAATGTATAAAAATAACCTCCAGGATAACCTCTCAATTCTGTTTGAAATCTCTCAGCCACTGAGATTTTATTTTGTCTCATTTCTCTCTTCCCATTTTTGGTCAACGGGCGGGTTATTGACATGATGCTGGGTCCCAGATCATCCCCAGAAGTCAGACCCCATGTTGCCAGAGAGATTTATACCCCTGGGAGTCATGTCCCCATATGGTGGAGGGCAGTAAATTCATCTGCCAAGTTGGCTTAGAGAGGCCACATCTGAGCAACAAAAGAGGTTTTCTGGGAGTGACTCTTAGGCACAATTATCAGCAGGCTTAGTTTCTCCTTTATAAAGGAATAAACTTCATAGGGGTAAGCCCCAAAACTGAGGGCTTAGCCTATTTGTTGTCCCCACTGTTTGCATGAATATCAGGAAGTCCCCAAATGGGGAAGTTGAATATTTCTTCCTTTCTTCCCATTCCCCCAAGGGGACTTTGCAAATACACTTATTCTCTGCCCAAATTACTCTGAGATATATCAGGGCATCATACTAACCTGTAGAAACCAAGAAAGTTCTCATGACCTATTCAAGATTCCATGTAATTATGATGTTCAAGTAAACTGACCATACAAGTTAAATTAGATAATGTGCTATACAAAGTGTAAATTTTGCACCAAAAAAGCATCTTTCCCTTTAGTCTCATACAGAGGTTGAAGTAAAACTTTGTTTAACCCAGTGTCCTTACCTACTAAAAATCCATATTTGAAAAAATCTCACAGATGCAAAAAAGGAAGTATCTAGAAGAGAGTTGTCCAATAGATATATGATGTAAGCCATATATATGTTATTTGAAAAATTTTTATAGATACATAAATATAAATAAAAAGAAACAGTTAAATTAATTTTATTAATAGATTTCATTTAACTCAATATATCCAAAATATTATTTGAATGTGTAATCGGTACAAAATTATTTAAAGAGATACTTTATGTTCTTATAATGACTCTTCAAAATCCAGTGTGTATTTTACATTATAGCACATCTCAATTCAGATCACCACATTTCAAGTGCTCAGTGGTCACATGTGGCCAGCACCTACCTTACTGGACAATGCACATCTAGACAGTTAACAATCAGATGAATTTAAATGTTTAAAATGTTCCATTTAAGAAAAGTGACTAAAATCACTGCTAATCAACAAATGATGTGCATTTGTTGCTCCTTCCCTATTTTCCCTTTTCTGTCATTATTATATTGTATTAATATGTAATTAATTCCCTAAATTTGCTCCTTACATATTAATTAGATATTACATATTAATAATTACATATTAATAAGATAATTATTTAGACAAGGTACTAAGTTGAGCTGTAACTCTTATTTACAAATGAAACCAGCTGTAACTCTTATTTACAAATGAAACCATATTAATAATTACATATTAATAAGAATAATTATTTAGACAAGGGTACTAAGTTGAGCTGTAACTCTTATTTACAAATGAAACCAGAATTAACCAGAAATGTCCAGTGGCTTTTTTGAAGATAGGAATTTTTGCGTATTTTGCCAATTGCTATATCCACAACACTTAGAACAATGTCAGGCATACAGTAGATGCTCAATAAACATTTTTTAAAGGAATGCCTTTCTCACTTAAGAAAAAGTCACACTTCACACCAAATGGCCAGTTGCTTTAGACTTACAGTATTCAATTGGACAAACTATGTCCTATTCAAATATTGACTATGTGTTATTTTCTAAAAGTTGTTCAGTTAAATAATTGAATAAGCCCTCATAGGAGGAGCTTATAGCCTGGGTAAGCAAACTTTTTCTATAATGGGTCAGGTAATAAAAATTTTACACTTCGTCTTTGTTGGAACTACTTAACTCTGCATTGGAGCACAAAAGCAGCCATGGCTTAATATGGAAACAATGGGTATGGCTGTGTTCCAATAAAACTTTATTTACCGAAACAGGTGACTGGCTGGATTTGGCTACAGGCCATAGTTTGCCAAACCCTAGCATGCAGTATAGTAAGAAACTTGGATACTTTAAAAATCAGTTTTAACCCCTTTTATAATAATGACAGAAAAGGGAAAATAGGGAAGGAGCAAACTTAGAAAAGATATAGTCAGAATCTAAATGAAGAAAACTTTAAAATTCTATTGTAGAATGCATGCAATCAAGACCACAAACAAAATTGCTAACTTCCTGAAGCCTTAAATAACTCTGAAAAATGAAAAAAGAATACTAGCAATTCAACAGAAAATGGCAAAGTATATAAACAGGTCAAGAAAATACAAATGGCTCTTAAACACAGAAAAGGTAATCAACCTCACTCATAATAGCAGAGATGCAGGGTGAAACTACGTCACTCTCTCTATTGGCAGGTTGTTAGGGAGCAGTGAGAGCATTAGCTGGTATCATCCATTTAGAGAGAAATTTAGCAACATCTATTAAATTACAATTGCATGTCCCTTGGACACAGCAATCCCACATCTAGGAATTATTTTCGTAAAGATAAATACACGTGCAAAATAACATCGTGTATGAGGTTATTCACTATAACATTGTCTGTGAGAATAAAGGTGGAAAAGCTGAGTCCATCATTAGGGGACAGATTAAATAAATATGATACAGGTTAAATAAGTATGATATATAAATATAATATAATATGGAATATTATGCACTCTAAAAAAGGAATGAGGATATTCTTGATGTACTGATATGAAGGAGTCTCTAAAATATATGGAGGAAAATAAAAGTACAGAATAGTACATCTAGTATGTTACCATTTGTACAAAAAGATGGGGCAAAAATATATATAATTATATGTGTCTGCATATTAACATAATTAACACATACATGTTTGTGGATTCTTGTATATGCTAAACTAGCTTTAGAAGGATACAAGAAACTAATGATGAGGGTTTCTTATGAGTTGGGAAAGTGGGTGGCTGGTGGACAATAGTGGTAGAAGGAAGATTTTTCACTATTTAATTAACCATTTGAATTTCAAACCAATTCAAGTTATAGATTAAAATAAAAGAATAATTAAACAATTCAGAATGAAATAAGTGCTGAATAAAAGTACAAGCATCATGATACAGAAGCCTAAGGAAATGAAGGTTAATTTGAAGGGATGAATTGTCTTTCTGAGATCAGCATATAACCTTCAATAATAGCACCAATTGGATCTGTTTCAGGTGGTCACAGACAAAATCACAAATGAAAATGTGAAGGGAATCAAAAGCTAGTCTCTCCATCCCTGGTCTGCCTTGCAGCTACCTATTATCCCTACAATTTACAAAATTGTATTCTGAAATGTCTATAAATGACAGCTGGTCCACAAAGACATAAAATCTTCCAATCAATTTCCCAATTACATCATCAAGGAAAATAATGACTTAGTCAAATGCCTTGACAAAATAATCACCATACCTCACATTTACATTTTGAAAATCACCTGCATTATAAAAAAAAAAAAAGTATTTAAGCAACACTCTCTCATCCATTCAATGGGCACTTATTGAGTGCTTCCTGTATGCTGGTACAATGTTTAAGATACCAGGAATACAGTAGAGGTCAAGGCACAGGTGATCCTGAATGAAGTTTGTATTCTAGTGGGAAAGGGGGCAATTAACGGATAAAGGTCATAGCCATATAATTTTACATATTGACAAATGTTTCAAATAAAAGCTCATAAGGTCATTTTTTATGGAGAGTATCTTTAGGGGCTAGGGACAGGCCTCTCTGAAGAAGTGACATCAAGTACAGCTCTGAATAGTGAGACCTGAAACTATCTACTTCATTTCCTTTGTCCACTGGTCTAATGAATAATCAAGAGAAAAACAATACTAATTTGGCATGACTTGAGAAACCATATAAAAAAAGAGTCATCACCATTTTCCCCCAATTATTCACAAATAATCATTTAAAATTATTTGTGTTAGAGGTCAAGTGCATTATCCTGCTGTTTCTTTTATCCTCTTCTTTTGAAAATTGGGACATGTACCCCTCTCCAGGATTCTGGAAACTCTCCCACACATCATGATTTCGTAAAGATTACCAACTACAGTTCTTTGATCTGGGCAATGAAATACAGGAGCCTATGGCTCTTCTCCAAATCTCTCTTGGAGTTTAATTCTTTTTTTTACTGATTTTTAGTCTTTCCTTTTTGCTTGAAGAACATTTCTCTTCATGGGAGAAGAAAAAAAATCAAAGCAAAATTAAAGTTGGGAGGCACTGCCTTTTTTCTTACTTGTTAAACCTTGCATTATGTGCCCCAAGCAGGCCTAGCCCTTCTTTATGCTACAGATGTAGTTTGAAAAGCTCTTTTGGCTGTTCTGAACAACACATTCCTAGCCTGTAAGAGTTATCGTCTAAGAAATAAGCTCTCATCCATTCCTTTCTAGGAGTTTTATTATATTTTCAATCCTTTGAGGAAAGTTTACTACTTAATAACTCCTATAAATTAACCAAAAAAAAATCACTCATTGCCAGTACTTAACTCCTTTGTCCATCATGATCTCATACATACCCCCAAACCAATTTCAAAAAACAGAATTTATCACAGAGGGAAGCCTATATATATGTAGTTTTATTCACTCTTGTGGCCTCGTATGACTTTTCCCTAATTACAACAAAATGCCTGGTGGGTACAATATGCTCCAGAAATATATTATTTTTTCTTTTTATGAGCCTGACTTTTGGTGGTTGAAACAAAAACACTATGATCTTCTTGGTGTCTCTCTGGAGCTTTCTTTCTGCTTTGATATCTTATTAAGATAAAAGGTGGACAGAATTTCCTTCATTTCTTCTTACAGAAGTTTACAAGAGGAACACAAATTAACATATGTTGGTCTTAGGGGAGTGGTCCACCGTGAAGCATTTGCAGCCTTTCTTGCTTGCTGCATCTTGGTCATTGCAGATGACCGTCTGTTCACAGAAAGGAATAAAAACTCACATGAAAATAAGCTCTTAAAAACTGAACTAAACAGATGTAGTCTCACTCTCTCTAAGCACAACTCTGCAAATGAAATCATTGCCCTTCCCCCTACATGGGACATGAAATCCATGGGTGAAAGTCTCCCTGGCGACGTGGAAGATGACTCCCAGCCCTGGCATCTTGGGATCAACAATTCCTGACAAAAGGGGGGAAAAGAAGGGTAACTAGTAAAGTATCAGTGGCAGAGAGTGTTCAAATTGAGTTGAGAGGCAACTCTGGAGGTGGCGCTTACGCAAGCTTCAGTTAGACCTTGCTACCTATCATAACCTGCCAAACCCTAACTGGGACCATTCCAGCCAATCCTAAAGAACATCTAGGGCAATATATAAGATTCAACAAGGGTTCCATGCACTAAAGTAACTTTCCAGAAACCTACAACCTCCAGATGGGACCCTGGTCCAGTACGAGAGGGCCTAGCCTCTCCAGAACATCAGATAGTTCCATCTCCCTACCCCATATAAGTGACAGACCCTTCCAATATTTAAAAGCTAGAATGGCCATAGTCCAAATACCCCTAAAGAGAAGGATGGAAAGATCAATGGTGATGGTGGAGTTATACAGAAAAGATAGGATTTAACAAATGAATATGAATGCTGAATCATTAAATTGATATCTCTTTTTGTCTCTTAGAGCAGCTAGAAGTAAAAATCTGAAGTTGTGGAATTGTAACCCATGTCAAACACTGAAATATGTTCTACAACTAATTGTTGTGCTGTTGTTTGAAATGTATTGCTTTTTTGTATATATGTTATTTTTCACAAAAAAAAAGAAGGAAGAAAAGTTGATCATGACAATAAAAAAAATATTTAAGCCCTCTAGCCTCCCATATTCTAGAGCAGCTAGAAGAAAAAATCCAAGTGGATCGCATGATAGCCCATGACAAACTCTGGGATCTGTCCTGTAACTACTTGTGAAGAGTGCTTTGAAAATTATTGCTTTTTTATTTCTTTGGTTTGTATATATGTTATACTACACAATAATAAAGTTAAAAAAAAAATTGAGCTAAAAGTAACCGAAGGCACCATCTGAACAGACCATCAGAAAAGAGAAAGCTGCCTTTTCCTCAGGATCTTTCAGCTGAAAGAAAAAGCTCCAGTAGAAAGAACCGTGCCACCCATTCTGCTTCAGAGAATTTCTCTTTCAAAGCCAGCTATGAATGTATAACCTAAAGACATACCTTTCCATTCTGCTCGGCAGCCAGTCTGCCAACCACTAAGTTTCATGCCTTCTATTCTTTCTTTTGTTCTTTTTTTAATACAAGTAATTTTGAAGGCTCTAAAATAGCCAGAGAAAAGAAAAATCTCTGAGCAATTTGATTTGCCCTACCGGAATCTGGCAGGTAAAACTGCCAAAATTTTACTTATAAACAAGCAAAAAATTAATGCAATCCTCAGATCAGGCTAACTAACTGTTTAATAACACCCTTTCTATGGAAATGTCTTACTAAAGAGAAATATCTAGTAAACTAAACTGGCCTGTCAGCTTGATTTCACCAGGAAATAATTTCCTCTTTTCTACTTTTTGTCTCATCAAAATGGATTCTTTCTTCCTTCCTTGCTTCCTTCTTTTCTTCCTTCTTTAATTTTGATTGTTCTTGTGAAGGACCACCTAACCTATATTGATTAGGCACCACACAAAAGCAAAGGATCACCCAGCTAATCAATCTTGAGAGCCCTGACATCCTTCAGTTTCTAATAAACAACATTTATTTTTCCGTATTCCAGATTTCAACTCCACTAAAACTCCTGTATATATTTTGGGAAGAGAATATAAATGATAACAGCTAAGGTCTTCAAGGAAATAGAAAGAAAAATGCCATAGTAAAAAAAAATATATCAAAAGTTCGGAAGAAAAAGAAATGACTGTTTTGAGAACAGATATTGCAAAGGACCCTAATTGAGAGAATGCTCAGAAAGGTCAAATCTACTTAAGCCTCTCACTTTAAAATAAAACAATCACTTTATTAAGAGAAGGGGTGTTGTAGAATTAGCTTTTAAGATATATTGCAGTGTATTTAAGCAGGTTTTTATGACACAAATACAGACATTCATTTCAAGTTTAGTGAAAGAATAATCAATAGGCTTTATTTTCAAAATGATCACAGTTGCAGGACAATTTAGGGACCATGTTGTAATTTAGTTATTATATCTTTCTCTTAGGATATAAAATATTTGCAGATGGGTAATTTTTATTCCTCTTTTCAACCCCATTACTTGGCAAGGTATCTGGTAATATAGTAGAAAATAGCAAATATTTAATTGTGTTGATATTGTGACACTTCTCCGACTTAATGTAAGAGACCTCACTCTAAATTTAGGCCACGTACTTGGTATTTTCAAATCTTCTAGCTTTGAGGGATATGCATGGGAGGGGATGGAAAAGGGGGATGGTATGGTCCTTTAGTATTAAACTGAAGTGACTCAAGCCCCCTTTCAAGGCATGGCAAGAAACTCAGTGCCACTTTGCACTTTGATTTTTTTCAGACAGGTATATTTCTCATCTTCTGACTGCTTTCTTCACTCCACATCATTCATGATTGAACATAGCCAGTTTTCTCTGATTTCACCAAAACACCACTTCCAGTAGACATTAATGTATAGCACTTTTACTTTTGTTCAAAAGTAACAATGCAGGAGAACTGTAAAGGGGATACATGTTACAACACATCACAGCAAACAAATTAAAACTCAAATCTATACAAATTACTCTTAAATGTTTAGAAAATAGACAAATAAATGGATGGATAGATAGATAAACAGATAGATGGATAGAATGATACAGCAAACATGGCAAAATATTAAAACAGGTAAATTTGGCCAGCCAACAAAAATGGCAGCTCCTGAATGCTATTCCCCAACAGAATCTTTGAACAACTAGCAAAAACTGGCAGAAAAATTCTTCCTTGAACTCTGAAAAGCAATTAAAAGGTTGCAAAATTGGGGAGAGTGCTTAATCAAGAAGACAGCTTTAACAATAGTGAAGCTTGTTGTGCCCCTGATGGCTCCTTTTCCACTCCTCCCCAGTGCAGGGGAGCAGCTAGCCTGCGCTCTTAATGTGGATCCCTGGCCCTATTCTGGAGGGAACATAGTAATCTCTGTGTGAATACTACAGTGCCTATATGTTGGTGCCAATTTATCTGGTGGCAGCTAGAATGACTGAACCAGTAACTCATCTCTGGGTCACACTCCCAGAAATTGCCCTGGGGAAAGAAGCAGCTTTCATAAAGCTAAAGCAGCAAAGAAAAAATTAAGCAAGCAGTTGGGGCAAAGTATTACCAGATTTAAGACATAAAATTAAGTCCTTGGGAGGGGAGAAAGGCTTTCTCATAGGGAGTGGAGAGGACATAAAGATTCCTGTAAACTGGGAAATTCTTAAGGTCATGAGCAAGCAAAGGAGCACAAATCTCAGAATGAGATGCAGGCTCAAAAAATATAGAAGAAACCCTGTACTTCATTTTCACCTCAGGTTGATCTTCCTGATGGGAGACTAAATCTGAAAGAGAACAACAGCCAACACAGAGCCAATGTGCAAAGACTGTGAAAGATGTTTTCTTGCATTAGGTTGTTTTTGTTAGGTCCCAAAAGCTGTCTGTTTCCTAAGTATGTCTCCAGCTAGTGATATAACAGAGATTTCACTAGCTGGAGACATACTTAGGAAATAGACAGCTCAGGGACTAAATTCCAGAGTTAACACATTAAAATGTATAGTATACAACAAAAGATTATAAAATAAAGAAACAAGAAATAATAGTCCATCTAAAGGGACAAGATGAAAATTCAGAAGCCAACAATAAAGAACATTGGACTATGAACATACCAGATAAAGATGTTTTAAAAAATTATTTAACTTTACCCAAGGAGATAAATTAAAACACAGAGAAAGAACTAAAGAATATCAGGAAAGCAAGGAATGAAAAAAAAAATAAGAATCTCAATAAAGAAGAAAAAAATTAAGAAACCAAACAGAAATACTGGAATTTAAGGCCACAATAACTGAAATGAAAAATTCTCTACAGGGTTTCAATTACAGATTGGAGCTGGAAGAAGAAAGAAACATTAAAATTCTAAGACATGACAACTAAAATGATTCAGACTGAGAAGCAAAAAGAATGTAAAGAAGTAAACAGAGCCTAAGACACTCAAGGAGCACCATCAAGCATAGCAATATGCACATTATAGGGGTCCCAGGAGGAGGAGAAAGGGCAAAGGAAATATTAAAGAAGTAATGGCAGAAAACATTCCAAGTTTAATGAAAGACATGGACATACACACTCAAGAAGATCAATGAACTTCAAACAGGGAAACTCAAAGAGAACCACATCCAGGCACATAATAGTCAAACTGCTGAATGCCGAAGATAAGGGAAGACATCTGGAAGCTGCAAGAGGAAAGCAATGTGTTATGTACAGGGGAGCCACAATGAGATTAAGTGCCAATTTCTCATCAGAAAACTTATGGACAATGAACTTATATTTTGGGGGGTGAAATATAAAAATTGCCAACAAAGTATTTTATATCCAGTAAGAATGTCTTTCAAACTTGAGAGAAAGATAGACATTTCCAGGTCAAAAAAATAAATCTGGCAGAAGTCATTACCACTAGACCTTTCCTACAAGCAACGCTAAAGAGAATTCTTCAGACTGAAAGTAAAAGACACTAGACAATGGATTGAAGTGGCATAATGAATAAAGACTACTGATAAATGTAAGCTTGTGGATAATCATAAATGCTAGGACTATTATATTGTGCTTTTTTACTATGTAATTTCACTTTTTATTTCTTATAGGTTCTAAAATGCAAATGATTAAAAAGTAATCATAGGGTGGGCCATGGTGGCTCAGCAGGCAAGAATGCTTGCCTGCCATGCCAGAGGACCCCGGGTTCGATTCCCAGTGCCTGCCCATGTAAAAAAAAAAAAAGTAATAATAAATCTATTGTTTTGGACGTAGAATGCACAAGGATACAATTTGTTACGAGTACAAAAAAAAAAAAGACAGGAGGGTGGAAGGGTATAGGTAGAGTGTTTGGGTATGCTGTTGAGGTTAAGAAGGTATCAAAACAAATGTGATAGTTATAGATTTAAGGCATTAAATTTAAGCCCAAGATAACCACAAAAATACAGTGTACAACAAAATAAAACATATACAAAGTTAAATGAGAAGGGACTCTAAATGTACACTAAAAAGTAAAATAAATATGAAATTTCACATTAGCAGAAGAATTGAGGGACAAAGAAGGCATAAGGCTTAGAAAGACCAAATAGCAAAATGGCAAAATAAAGTTTGCATTACAAGTAGTGGCTTTAAATGTAAATGGATTAAACTCTAGTCAAAAGGCAAATTGACAGAATGGATAAAAATGAATGATCCAATGATATGCTATTTAGCAGAGATTCACCTTAAAATCAAAGAGACAAGGAGATTCAAAGTAAAAAAAAAAAAAAAAAAAAAAAAAAAAAAAAAAAAAAAAAAAAAAAAAAAAAAAAAAAAAAAAAAAAAAAAAACCAAGCAAACAGGAGCCAAAAGAGAGCTAGGGTAATGTATTGGTTTGCTAAAGCCACTGGAATGCAACATTCCAGAAATGTAATGGCTTTTAAAAAGGGAATTTAATAAGTTGCAAGTTTACAGTTCTAAAGGTATAATAATGTCCAAACTAAGGCATCCAGAGAAAAATATCTTGACTCAAGAAAGGCTGATGGGTCCAGCACACCTCTGTCAGCTGGGAAAACACATGGCTGGCATGTGTTGGTCCTTTGGCTTCTCATTTCAAACAACTCCCCCAATTGCATTTTTTCTCTGCATCACCAAATGTCTGGGTCTCATGTTGGCTCTGTCTGTTCTTCCAAAATGGTTTCCTCTTAGGGGTCTCTAGTAAGTGACCCACTTTGAATGGATGGAGACACATCTCCTTGGAAACCATCTAATCAAAAGATCCCACCCACAATTTGGTGGGTTACATTTCCTTGGAAACAACTTAATCAGAAGATCCCACACAAGAATACTGAATTAGCATTAAAGAACTTGGTTTCCTGGGGTACACAATGGTTTCAAACCAGCAATTCTATCCTCTCTACCCTAAAATGACATGTTCTTTACATACCCAAAATATATTCATTCCATTATAATATCACAAGCCCTTAAACCATTTCAGTAACAATACAAATACAGTACAAAGTCAAAACCAGTATAAAACTTCATCAAGGTCAGTTACAGGCATGGTCTGTCCTAAGGCAAAGTTCTCCTCTGGCTCTGAACCTGTAAAACTCAGAACAAGTTATATGCTGCCGACATACAAATGATCAACAATCATAGGACACATATTCCCATTTCCATAGGGTGATACTGGAAGGAAAACAGGGGTCAAAGGTCCCAAACAGTTACTAAAAACAGCAGGGCAAACTTTATTAGATTTCCAAATCTGAGAGTCATTTATCCTTGGGGCTTTAGAAAGTGACAGTCCTACCCATTCCAAGGTTCTATGCAGTGGCCCTGCTCTGTCTGAACACTGACATGAGGTTTGCAACCTTGCAGAACATTGAAGAGATCAATTTTTTTTGTCTCCACTCTCTCCAAGCATTGGGGCAGGACCTGGGCTCTTTGCCATCTTTGAGGTGCATGCTTAAACCCCTAAGAACAATGTGGTGGCAGCAAGGATCTCCTCAATTCCCAATGTGCTCCATCCTCTCAGAAGCCTGAGGCACCAAAACTCTTCCTGAACATCCAAGTGGGAGGACTGCCCTCCTCCTTCAGGGAAAATTCACCCTCTCCAAGTGGATGGGTGGTCCGATCGCTTGACCCAAGGTCTCTTGGCTTCAGACCTTAGTTTCCATGGTTCTGCCTTTGAAGTTATTTGTCCTTCAATTTGTCCCTTTTCTGTCCCTTTTAGTCCATTTATATAGATACCGCAATGGTTCCATTTATACAGATCCAGCAATATTCTTGTTGGTTTTCTATGCAGTATGCTTGGATCATATCCATCAGGCAATAGGACTTTCTAAAAATCTTTTCTGGATAACTCTATCTCCATTCTTGGCTTTTTCTGAAATAGCTGACTGCTTTCTTGTTTGGTTAAATCCTCATGTGGAGCACTATTCTCTGGGATTTCCCTTTCTGGAAACCCAGAATTTTCCAGACCATCAATATCTGATTTCTTTGTACCCAAGAATTCAGTTCTAAGCTTATTTCTTTTCTGTTGCATTTCACTGTAATCTGCAAGGAGAAAACAGGCCACATTTCCCACATTTAATGTGTAAATCTCTTCAGCTAAGTATCTCAGCTTATGCTTTCAAATTCTGCCTTCCATTTAAGACCAATAGTCAGTGTTGCCAAATTCTCTGCCACTTTAAAACAAAGATCAACTTCCTTCCAGTCTGCAATGACATATGCATTATTTCTATCTAAGGCCTTATTAGAAGTATCTTTAGAGTCCACATTTCTACCAATAGTCTCTTCAAAGCATTCTAGGCCTTCTCTACCAAGCTCATCACAACTCATTCAGAATCTTCCCTTTATCTATTGAAAAAGCCATTCCAATGTGTTTGATATTTGTAAACTGCAGCACCCCACTTCTCCAGTACCAAAATTTATTAAGTTGCAACTTTACAGTTCTAAGGCTATAAAAATGCCCAATCTAAAGTATCCAGAGAAAGATACTTTGACTCAAGAAAGGCTGATAGTCCAGAACATTTCTGTCAGCTGGGAAGACACATGGCTGGCATCTACTGGTCCTTTGGCTCCTTGTTTCAAACAGCTTCCCTGGAGGCATTTTCTTTCTGCATCTCCAAATGTCTGGGTCTCATGTTGGCTCTGTCTCTTCTTTCAAAATTGTTTCCTCTTAAAGGACTCTAATAACTGACCCACCTTGAATGGGTGGAGATAGATCTCCATGGAAACCACCTAATCAAAAGGTCACATCTTTTTGGAAAAAACTTAATCAAAAATATCCCACCCAACAATATTGAATCAAGATTAAAGAACATTACTTTTCTGGGTCATGCAACAGTTTCAAACTGGCACAGTTAGTTATACTCATGTCATTGCCTCATGTGGGGCACTATTCTTTAAGTCAGTAACTGTTACAGGGGACAATGAAGGTAATTACATACTGATAAAGGGGTCAATTCAACAAGAAGACATAACAATATAAATATATATGTACCTAATTGCAAAGGCCCAGAATATATGAAACAAATACTGACAGATTTCAAGGGAGAAATATGTTCTACATTAAGAGTAGGAGACTTCAATACACCACTCTCAATAATGGCTGCAACATCTAGACAGAAGATCAATGAAGAAATAAAAGATTTGAATGATAGTCTAAACTAGACCCAATACATATATAGAACACTTCACCCAATAGTAGCACACTTCACCCAATAGTAGCAGGAAAGCAAACTATCCCAAAGTGAGCAGAAGGAAGGAAATAACAAAGATTAGAGTGTAGATGAATGAAATAGATTGTTAAAAAAACAATCAAGAGAATACACAACTTCCATTTACAATAGCAAATGTCTAGGAGTAAACCTAACCAAGAAACCAAAGGACTTAGACTTGCAAAACTAAAAAGCATTGCTAAAAGAAACCAAAAACAATTTAAATAAAGGGAAGACAATTCTGTGTTCACAGATTAGAAGACTAAACATTATTAAGAAGTCAATTTTACTCAAATTGATTTACAGAGTCAATGCAATCCTAATCAATATTCCAATAGCTTTCTTTGCAGAAATGGAAAAGCAATCACTAAATATCTACAGCAGGGTAAGTGGCCCAAATAGCTAAAAACTCTCTTGAAGAATTAAATTGGAGGAATCACATTTCACAATATTAAAACTTTTTACAAAGTTACACTAATCAAAAGCATTATAATGGCACAAGAACAGAGATATAGACGAATGGAATAGAACTGAGAGCTCAGAAATAAACCTTCATGTCTACAGCCAACTAATTTTTGACAAGGCTACCACGTCCACTCAATGGGGAAAGAATAGTCTCTTTAACAATGGTGCTTGGAAAACTACATATCCATCTGCAAAAGAATGAAGGGGAATCCCTACTTCACTCCAAAGACAAGATTAACTCAAAATGTATCAATTATCTAAATATAAGAATAAAAATTATAAGCCTCTTAGAAGAAAGCATAAGGATATAACTTCAGGACCTTTTGTTAGGCAATGATTTCTTAGACATATCAAAATCATGAGCAACAAAAGAAATAAAAGATAGAAGGATCTTCATCAAAAGTAAAAACTTTTGTGCATCAAAGGATTTCATCCTATGAATATGCGACTATGTGATAATATTAAGAATTACTGATTGTATATGTAGAATGGAATGATATATTAATGTTCTTTTGTTAAGTTTTTTAATTAATAAAAAAGTTTAAAAAAAAAAAAGGATTTCATCCTAAAAGACAACCTCCAGAATGGGAAAAAATATTTGTAAACCACAGATAAATAAGGGTTTAATATCCAGGATATACAAAGAAATTCTACAACTCAGCAACAAAAAGACAAACAATCCAATTTAAAAATGGGCAAAAGACTTGAATAGACATTTCACCAAAGGAGACATACAAATGGCCAGTAAGCACATGAAAAGATGCTTATGTCATTAGCCACTAAAGAAATACAAATCAAAACCACAATGAGATAACATTCTATATCCACATTTAGAAAATGCAATATAACATGTTGGAGAGGATATGGAGAAATAGGAACATTCACTCATTTTTGGTGGGAATGTAAAATGTTGCAGCAATTGTGGAATAGTTTCATAGAGCCTCAGAATGTTAAGTATAAAACTACCATATGATATGACAATTCCACTTGTAGATATCTACTTTACAGAACTGAAAGCAGGATTCAGACTAGATATTTGCATACCAATTTTCATAGCTAAATGTCCATCATGTCCATCATTGCTAAAAGATGGAAGCAACCCAAGTGCCCATCAACATATAAAATAGATAAACAACATGTAATATATACACACAATGAATATCATTCAACCTTAAAAGGAATAAAATCCAAATACATGTGACAACAGAGTTGAACCTTGAAGACATCATGTTGAGTGATATATACCAGACATAAAAGGACATATATTGTATGATTGCATTTATATGAAAAAAGTAGGATAAACAATTTCAGAGTCAGAAAGTAGAATACAGGTTACCGGGGCCTGGGGTTGGGTTACAGAATAAGGAGTTAAAGCCTCATTGGTACAGAGTTTCGTTTGAGGTCATAGAAAAGTTTGATAATGAATGAAAGAAGGTGAAAGAAAGTAGCATAACCTTCTGAGTGTAATTAACACCATAAAATACTGGAAATGTGGTTAAAAGGGGAAAGTTAAGTCATACGCATGTTACTAGAATAAAATTTTTAAAACACTCATAGGACTGTACAAAACAGTGAACCCCTATATAAACTATAGACTACAGTTAATAGTAAAATTATAATACTATAGTTTCATCAACTGTTACATAGGAAGCATACTAATGCAAAGCATACTAAAGGAAAAACTGTGTGTGAGAGGTGTGTGTGGTAGTTTGAAACTGTATGTACCCCAGAAAAGGCCATGTTCTTTTCCTTTCTTTTTTTTTTTTTTTTTTAACATGGGCAGGCACCAGGAAACGAAACTGGGTCTCTGGCACAGCAGGCGAGGACTACCTGCTGAGCCACCATGGCCCGCCCTAAGCCATGTTCTTTTAATCCATTCCTGTATCTGCAGATCTGTTGTGGGTAGGACATTTTGATTAGGTTATTTCAATTGTGAAATGACCCACTGCATTCAAGATGGATCTTCATTCATTTACTGGAGTCCTTTATAAGAGGATAAAACACATACAGAACCCAAAATGAAATTAAGAGAAGCTCATAGAGAAAAGCCCCAGAGATGCTAAGGGAGGACCCACAGAAGCTGAAAGCAATGAAACTCAGGAGCAAAGGACCAGAAGATGCTGGTCATGTGCTTTCCCACGTGACAGACGTGTCCTGGATACCAGAAATCTGTCTTCAGAGTCCAGGTATCATCCTGTTGACACTTGAGTTGGGACATTATCATGGCCTAAGAACTGTAAATTGTAAGCTAATAAATCCCCATGGTAAAAGCTAACCCATTTCTGGTATATTGCATTCTGGCAATATGCAACCAAAACAGAGGGTGTATGGGAACTCCATATTTTCTGCATGATTTTTCCGTAAACCTACAAATGTTGGGGGTTGGGGGGATATTGATATTCTCTGTATAGGTTTTGCATTACTTTTGCAAGTAATACCTTTTCCTTAAGTTTTAAATTATTTCAAAATTAAAAGTTTTAGAAAAAAAAAGCAAGTCTAAACAAGCTCTAAGCCTCTCCCATCTCTACTGGCCATCTCTTCCCTTCCCATCCCATTTCCTGATGCTACCTCTTTTCCCACACTCTCCTTTTATCTCTCCCTTTTTTAGTCCCCTCAATCATTCTCTCTGGCTGTTCCACCACCACCTGCTAGGAAACTCTATTCTTAGACATTTTCTAAAGCAGAACAATTCACTGCTCTTTTTCTGCCCTTTTCTTAATTTGGACCTGCAATGTCCAGGACACACTAGTCACATGTGACCATGGAGCTTTGAAATGTGGCTAGTCCAAATTAAGATGCTTTGTAAGGGCAAGACGCACACTGGATTTTAAAAGTTTACTATAAAAGAAAATAATAATAAAACATCTCATTAATAATTTTATATTGATTATATGTTGAAATGATAACATTTTTATATTTGGATTAAATAAAATACAGTATTAAAATTAATTTTATCTGTTTCTTCTTACTTTTTAAAAAGGAAATATAAAATTACATACTGGGCCACATGATTTTTCTATTGGATAGTGCTGATCTAAACCATACTCTACAGTCTCTACCTTTCACAGGACCATTAAAGTCTTTGTTAAACAACAACAACAAAAAACTATAATACCAGAGATGGACTATGCCACTCCAAGAAGAGGAAGAAGGCTACAGCCAGTGCTTGCTTTGAATATATATTATTTCCTTTCTTCTATACACTTCAATTATCCTTTATGAAAATATGTACATGCTCATACGGAACTGAATTTAGCCAAGGCAACATTCTGTGTGGGATTCTGTTTTCTCCTCAGCTAGGCCCTCAGAATTAGTTATGGATGAGACAGCCATGTTCTAGAAAGAGAACTACATGTAGTTTACTCTTCAAATAAACATAACTAAGAATAATCTCACTCTTTCTCCACCCCTCTCAAATGCCTTGACTTTCAAATAGTGGTACAATGGATTCTGATATTAAATTTTAATTTCCACTTTCAGAAATTGTTGAAAATTCTGAACTAACTATATTTAAGTAAATTGTCTCTGTTTTAGCTCAGTTTTGCTTCTTTGGTCTAGATTGACATTTTAGAATGTGAAAATGTAGTGAAAAACACTGGCCTCAGGGTCAGACAGATTTTATTCTAATCCCAACTCCCTAATCCCAGCAGGACTGACTTTTCCACTGGAAGGCACAAGGGGCCACAGTTGTTTTAGGGGCCACAAAAATATTTTAAATTTAATGTCTTTTAAAATCAGATGGAAAAATGAATAGAAGGGGTATATAATAATGACTCTAGTCTAATTGTTTTTAAACCACTGCAGTCATAAAATATGATTTTAATATTTTTTTATGGTGGAGGACACAAAAGCAAAAGTGTGCAGGGCCCAAAAAAGTCATGATTTGCGGCCCTGTAGGCTGTTGGCCTTGAATGAGTGTTTTTAATCTGTTGATTACATCATCTGTAAACTTAAGATAATGGTATAATTACCCCTGATAAGGCATACACACATTCTCCATGATCTGGTTCACTTTCCTCCTGGGTACTTCGGAGGCTTGTAGTCCCCTACCTTATAGACAGGATGGACATGTGACTTGTTCTGGCCAGTGAAATGTGAGTAGCATTGACGTGTGTCACTTCCAGATTGAATCTGTGGTATTTGACACACTTTCTCTTCTACAGCCTTGGCAATTGTGGTAGAATATATTGATATGGAAAGATATGATTGATGCAGTCATATCTGAGCCAAAACATTAAAGGACAGCTGCCCTGCAAAGTTGTCCTGGACTTCCAATGGACTTTATGTGAGCAAGAAATGAGCATTCGCTACGCTAAAACATTGGGGTTTGGAGCTTATTTACAACTGTAGTGTAATTTAGCTGACCTACTTGATATTAGAGATGTAGTGGGATTAAATAAGATCATATTACATTATCATCGTCATCATCATCAAGGACTTTACAAATAGAGCTCAATTAATGGTTGCTTTAATTATTGTTGTTATTAATTTTGTTTAAGTCCCACTGCTCCTTCCCCATGTCACAGGTTGCTCTTGTCTCACTCTGATTTCCATTATCAGGGAATTTTTAATTACTATAGCAGATATATTTCAATCTCTTAGGTACCTAATATGTATCAACTGATATATATAAGTAGGTGTGGCTTTGTACCAATGTAGCTTGCCAAATGCCAGGGAGAATCATCACCCTCTATTTATGAGTCATGTTGGCCCTCTTCCCCTCTACTCTGGCTATGTATCCCACTCCACTTGATCTACCTCTGGGTTTTCCATCTTTGTTCCTTTCCTTGTGATGATGGGATAGCTCCCCTCATTTTTCTGACAAGAAGAGTAAGAGCAATGCAGAATTCAAGTTGAAAGTGTCCCCCATCAAGCAAAAAAAAAAAAAAGAGAATCCCATGACATTTCTTGCAGGAGTCCCAGAAATTTCAATTTAACTCAATTTCACACCTACTGTCCTATGGAAGATGGATGTTCACAAGAGAGAAGCTCCCAAGAAAGATGGAAATAATGTTAAAAAAAAAAAGTGGGCGGTGCAAAAGTGGCACAGTGGCAGAATTCTCACCTGCCATGCCGGAGACCCAGGTTCAATTCCTGGAGCCTGCCTGTGCACCCTCCCCCCAGAAAAAAGGGGAGGAGCAGTAGAAGAATGAAGGAGGAAAGAATTAGAAGTGAGGAGAGAAATTACAATTTACAATTTTGAATATTTAAATGCATCAGTCCTCTTGATAACTACTGAATACATGTTATTTATTTCTGAATAGAGGATATTATCGGGAACAACTCTAGTTGGTTCCCTAGAACTGTTGGTTAGGTGTCTAAGTATCAAACAGTTAAAGCAAAGAAATAGGAAAGAGTTCTTTGTCAGTGGTTGTCAAAAGTTATGTGTGCCACAAACAATGCACATAGAGATAGAGAAGGACTCCCTGCATGAAGCTTCTGCCTGTGCAAGCTCTGTGCCCTTTCCGTGATGTAGGGGAAACATCAGCCATGAGGAAATGACGAAGATGTTGGTATGACACAGTTGAGGCAAAGCAGCCAGGCAATTCAGTTTAAAGTATTTTGGCATTTAATTTAAAAGCAATTTTCAAAGCATTCGATATTTTCTTCCTTCAGAAAGAACTTAAGAATTCCATTGCTTTAATTGTTCTGTCTAGTAGAGTTTCTTAGTTTTCTTCAGCCTCACTTCAAAAAGTAGATACAGATGGTAGCATTTCTTGGTTCCTTTTCTTCATCACCTTTCAAAAAAATGCAGCTTCCATTCTGAAGTGTATAAGTTGCACCTCATGCTTTTTCTGCTCCCCTCTCTTTTTATTAATTTTTCTCTTTGAGACATATGGAGGGACATGTGTAGTCCGCCATCTAGTGATGGACTATTTGCAAAAAGGCAGTCTTCCCCCGATGTTGGGTGAAACAATCAGACACAGGTGCCCTTTCCTTGGGTTTCCTGTGCTTCCAGTGGGGCACAAGCTGGATTTCAGCCCTCAGGATTCAACCTACTGGACTATACGTGGCCCCAAGCTGTACAATGCTATGTGTGGAGCCATTAAAAATGAAAGAATTCTAAGATACATGGTTTAGTAAAAATGAAAGGCATAAAAGAGCAGAATTTTTTTTTAATTCATAGGCTTCATTTGCAAGAGCAATTTTAGGTTTTTAGAAAAAACAGAAAGCACAGAAATTCCCATGTACCCACCTTTGCTACTCACATAGTTTTTCCTATTATTAACATCTTACATTAGTGTGGTATGTGTATTATAATTGATGGGCCAATATTGATGCATTATTATAAATAAAGTCCATAGTTTACATTAGGGTTCACTCTTTGCATTGTACAGTTCTAGAGCTTTTGACAAAACCATAATATCAAGTATCCACTATGACAGCATCATACAGAATAAGTTTCACTGCCTAGAATAGTCCTTGCATTCCACCTACTCATGCCTTCCTCTCCCCCATTCCACCCTGAATTCCACTGATATTTTTACTGTCTCTACAGTTTTGCCTTTTCCACAAGAAATTATAGTTGGAATCATACAGTATGAAGCTTTACAGACTGGTTTGTTTCACTTAGAAATATGCATTTAAGATTCCTCCGTTCTTTTTCTGGCTTTATAGCTCATTTCTTTTTTATCATTGAATAATATTCCATTGAATGGATGTACCACAGTTTATTTATCCACTCACCTATTGAAGAACATCTTGATTGCTTCCAATTTTTGTCAACTATGAGTAATACTGCTATCAACATTTGTGTTCAGTTTTTTGTGTAGACATAAGTTCTCAAGTTATTTAGGTAAATTCGTAGCAGTGCAATTGCTGGGTGATATGGTAAGCTTACGTTTAACTTTGCAAGAAACTGCCAGACTGTCTTCCAGAGTGGCAATAACATTTTGCTTTTCCACTATGACTGAGAATTCCTGATGTTCCATGTGCTCATCAGCATTTGGTGTTGTCAGCATTTGAGATTTTAAGAAATGTGTGATAGTATCTCATTGTTTCAATTTGCAGTTCCCTAATGACATACTGATGTTGAGCAAACTTTCATAGGCTTATTTGCCATCTGTAAATCTTCACTGAGATGTTTGTTTGGATCTTTTACCCACATTTTAATTGGATTGTTTGTTTTCTAATTGTTGAGAATTAAGAATTCTCTGTATCTTTTAGATATAAGTTCTTAATCAGATATGAGTTTTGTAAAAGTTTCCTCCCAGCTTGTAGCTTGTCTTTTCATTTTCTTAAGAAGAGTGTTTTTTTAAATATGCATATATATGCATGGAATACTTCTGAAAAAATAACCAAGAAACAGGGTATCGTAATAGTAATAACTCTGAGGCTTGGCGTTTCGGGCAACAAGTGAAAGAGTCTCTGAAAATGGAATGAAATGCCAGATGTGCTGACTGGGATAGTGGCAGCAAGTTATTTTTTCCGTTTCTTCTTTTCTTACTCCTTCTTTTCTTTTTTCCATATATGTTCTTTGCTATATGAGCTTGCACACTTTGAAGTGTAAAGCTCAGGATCTCTCTTAATATAAATTTTCCCAATTTTGGGGTTGAAGCTCAAACCAGGAGAAATGTCAAAAATCCACAGCAGGAAACCCGGGTCTTGCTTGCTAAAGGCACCACTGACAAGGAGGTTTCATTTGAATTAACAACAGCTGAGGGTTAAAAGCCTTAAAAATTAACTACAGATATTTGAGGAAAATCTACAGGCACTACTGGGATGGACTTTTATTAAGTAAATACTTTTTGTTTTATCACACCTTATAGACACAGCATCTAATCAATACAGATAAGGCATTTATTGAGTGTTTGCAATATGCTTGATGCTGGCATACATTAATAATATCAGACAGTGGAAATTTTCTCCAGCATAAAATCTTTGTCTTGTCCTTTTCTCCCACTATAATTTCTATTTCATTTTCTTTTGGGTCTTTAAATATTTTAATATAATAAAAAGTCTCCCTCTTATCCCTGGGCCATTACCTACAGACACACAGGTAACCACTGTTCAGAGTTTATATATCCTTCTTCATTCTTATACAATCCATATGAATATATATTCTTGTTCCCCCTTTTTAAAACATATATGATAGCTTACCATACATATTGCTCTATTCACCTTGCTTTTTCATGCCCCCAAAATATATATCTTTAAGGTTATCCCATATTCACACATAAGGGCTTGCTCATTCTTTTCTTACAGCTGTATTTTATTACTTTGAATAGTATAACTATTTTAATTAGCCAGTTTCCTATTGGTGGACGTTTAGGTTATTTCCCATCTTTGGCTATTAAACAAAGTACCAGAATTATGCTATATTCAGGTCATTTCAAATGTGTATGAATATAGCCTTGGATAAATTCCTAGAAGAATAACTGCTGAACCAAAGACCATATGCATTCATAATTTTCATAGATATGAAAAAATTGTTTTCAATGGAGTGCTATTAATTTACACATCCACCAGAATTTTATGAAAGTTCTGTTTGTTCCAGCCTTACCAACAGAATGTGTTATCAATCAAAATTTAAATTTTTGTCATTCATAAAAATTGGTATAAAAGCACATTTAATTTTTGTTTCCCTTATTAAGAGTGTGGTTTAGCGCCTCAATAAACATATGAGACATTTTTATCTTCTTTTCTATGAACATTTTATAATCTTTGGCTCATTTTGCTGAAGAGTTGTTGATTTTTTTTTTTTATTCACTTCTAGGAACTCTTAATATTAAGAAGATTAACTTCTGCTCTGTGATAGCAGTTGCAAGTAATTTTCTAAAAATTTGTCCGTTGTCATCTCACTTTGCTTAAAGTGATCTGCACTTCACATCACGTACCAGAATAAATTCCAAATTGATCAAAGATGTAAAGGTAAAAAATTAAATACAAAAAATACAAAGATAAATGATGGGAAGTCTTTTTCACCTACTATTTTAAAATCCAGAAAACATAAATGAAAAGTAGCATTAAAAACACTTCCATCAAAATAACTGAATCCAGCCATAAATAATCAAATTGGGTATATTTCAGAAATCAAGATTGGTTTAACATTAGAAAAGTCAATATAGTTTACTACATTAGCTAAAAAAGGAAAATCATAAAATCATCTCCATGGATACAGCAATTATTTAATGAATCGGACATATATCCTTGTTAGGAAAAAACTCCAACTGAATAGAAAAATAAGGGGACATCTTAAATATCTACAACGCATATATTAATGGTGAAATGCTTAAAGCATTCTTTTTTATATCAAGAATAAGACAAGTATCTCAACATAGTATTCTGTATTGCACTGGAGGTCTTAGTCTGTGCAGAAATAGAAAAAGGAATAAAAGCTATAAGGTTTAGAAAGGAAAGAAGAAACAATACCAGCATGCTTTCAGATGACATGGCAGTGAAGATAAAATTAATGAGTCTATGTACATAAACTATTAGAATCAATAAGAAAGTTTAAAATTTCTGGACATAAAATTATTATACCAAAACTCTTAATTGAATTGGCTTATGCTAGCAACAAAGAGTTTAAAAATGACATAGGGAAAAAGAAAGTGTTTACAGTAACACCTAGTAATAAATGTAGCAAAATATGTGCAGGACCTCTATGGAGAAAAGTATAAAACTCTATTGAGAGACATTTAAAAGACTTAAATAAAGGATGGTGCCTACCAAGTTCATGGACTAGAGAATTAAATATTTTTAAATGCCAGTTATCGCCAAATAGACATGTTAGTTCAATATAACCACAATCTCAAAAGGTATTTTTGTTAAAACTTGATAAATAAATTTTTTAATTTATAGATAATGAGAAGGTCAAGAATAATCAAAACACTACTTAAGAAAAACCAGGTGGAGACTTGACCTAAGAGATACTAAAAGTTATTATAGAGCTATTATAATTAAGCCACTTTAGCATTGATTGGTGAAAAGACAAATCAACCTGTGGAATAAAACAAAGAGCTCACATATATTGTCACTTGATACATGACAGACTTTGCACTATGAAACAGTAGGAGAAGTTCAATCTTTTCAATAAACAGTTCTGGGACAATTAAGCATCCATATAAAAAATAAAGTTGAATTATTAACTCAAACTATAAATAAAAATCTATTTTACTTTGATTAACGCCTACAGTGACAGGCAAAACAATAAATCTTCTAGAAAATAACATGATGACAATCTTAATAATCACAGAGCACAAAAAATTTTTGTTAAGAGGACATAAAAGCCACTAATTACAAAATGAAATGTTAATATTTGCAGAGTCCCTTTGGAGGACTGGGGAGAAAGGAAAAAATATTCAACTTCCCTATTTGGAGAATTTCTGATATTCTTGCAAGCAGTGGAGACAACCCTCAATCTTGGGGTTCACCCCTATGAAACTTATTCTTGCAAAGATTAAGTTAAGTCTACTTGAAATTAGGCCTAAGAGTCACCTCCAGAGAACCTCTTTTGTTGCTCACACATGGCCTCTCTTCCTAAGCCAATTTAGCAGATTAACTCAGAGCCCTCTCCTCTATGTGGGACATGCTTCCCAGACGTATAATCTCCCTGGCAACATGGGACAGAATTGCCAGGAGAAGCCTGGACCAGGCATCATGGGATTGAGAAAGGCCTCTTGACCAAAAGGGGAAAAAGAAAAATGAAACAAAATAAAGTTTCAGTGGCTGAGAGATTTCAAACAGAGTTGAGAGGTTATCTTGTAGGTTATTCTTATGCATTATATAGATGCCCTTTTTAGTTTATGGTGTATTGGAGTGGCTGGAGGGAAGTACCTGAAACTGTTGAGCTGTGTGCCAGTAGCCTTGATTCTCGAAGATGATTGTATAAAGATATAACTCTTTTTTTTCATGGGCAGGCACCAGGAATCGAATCTGGGTCTCTGGCATGGCAGGTGAGAACTCTGCCTGCTGAGTCACCATGGCCTGCCCTAAACATATAAGTTTTCCAGTGTGACTGTGTGATTGGAAAACCTTGTGTCTGATGCTCCTTTTATCCAGGGTATGGAAAGATGAGTTCATCTCCCTTTTCTCAAGGATTATGGTCCTTTGTTGTTTCATGTCCAGTGTCTTAAAAGTTGTATCACAAATATTGTCATTTCTTACTTGTTTCAGGCAGAAGGATAAATTTGGTTCCCCTTACTTTACCTTAGCTGGAAGTATAAGTCTAGTGATTGTTGTTTTAAGACATTAAAGTTCTTAAATGGTTCATTACACAGCAATAGCTCACTAATCATGGCCATTTAATAAGGGGGTATAATTAACCTTAAACTAAATGCTACTCTGGTCACACCTAGAAAATAAAGGCAAGACTCAAAAGATTCAACTTTTTTCCAAACAAATTAACCACATCTCAGAAAATTCTCAAGAATATTTATAGGAATATAAAAATATCCATGATCTAGCTATGTAAAATTCACAAGGTGTTGTATCCAATTAAAAACTATCAGACCTGTAAACAAGAAAGAAAATAATAACCATAGTGAGGAGAAAAACTAATCAGTCAAAACCAACCAGAAGTAACATAGATGTCAGCTGTGGCAAGCAAGGATATTAATACATTGTTATAACTATATTCTTTGTACTTATAAAGCTAGAGAAAAGATTGAACAGGTTAAATAGAGGCATGTAATATGTAAAAACAACCAAAATGGAATGTCTAGAAGTTATAGCAACAATGTGTGAATAAGGAATACAGTGAAAGAGATTAATGGCAAATTAAACACTGTTGAACAAAATATCAATGAACTTGAAGATATAGCCATGCATTGTGAAGAGTTTGAGATTTTGCCCTACTTGCAAGCTAAAAAGTTAGCTTGCCACAGTTACATGGATTCTGAAAGAACATACAAGACTCTGGGATCAGAGAAAAAGAACTTCATGACTCATGACACAGCACAGAGCATGAGTTTCTTGTTTGCATATGTTCTCCTTGCCCTCTCCAAATCCCACAGGTGTGACATGTAGGCAAGCCCAGGTAGATGATGAGTATGCTGGGGCTTTGTAACACTGTTGAGGCACCCCAAGTTTAGGAAAGTCAATCTTCTAAAGGGTCTTCAAACAAATCTGTCCAACATTTGCCTAGAGAGAGAGACGTTACCTTTATTATCTTAGAGAGCAAACAATGCTGCCCTCTTCCTTGGAGGAAGAAATTATTTCTATATTTCAAGGCTTTTGCAATACAAACATCCTTGAAAGGATAATCCAGAATAGGGAAAGTCTACATTTCTGCTCACAAGATGTGCCAAAACATAAGATACACAGAGAATTTTCTTCTAATACATAGCAACAGATATTATCAAACAGAAAGAAAAAATGCTCAGAAAATGAACAGAGCATCAATGAGTCAAGATATCATCAAGTGACAAAATATATGTATAATTAGAATCTACAAGGAAGAAGATAGAGAAGAACAGAGAAACATTTTTAAAGAAAAAGGCCAATTTCTTTTCCAAATTTGATGAAAATCCCAAATACACAGATTCAAAAAGCTCAATAATAAAGCTCAAAAAACCAATTACATGCCATCTGCAAGATATATGTATACTATATAAAATATATATGTAAATATGAAGACACAATAGGTTAAAAGATATAGGGTGAAAAAGAATACCATGCTATCACTAATGAAAAGACTGCTGGAGTAGATATATTAATATCAAAGTATATTTCTAGAGCAAAGAATGTCACCAATGATAAAAGGAGTCATTTCATAATTATAAAGTGGTCAATTCATTAACAAAACATAATCTAAATATTTATGTCAAAGCACCTGAAAATGAAGAAAACTACACCAAGACACATCATAGTCAATTGACCAAAATGAGTCATAAATAGGAAGCCTTAAAAGTAGTCCAAGGATAATAGACATGTTATATACAGATGAAAAATAAGGATGACTGCAGATTTCTTACCAGAAACAATATAGGGAGAATATAGTGGACAAATATCTTTAAAGTACAAAAAGAAAAAAACACTGTCAATCCAGAATTCTATACTAAGAAAAAATATCCTTCAAAAATGATAGTGAAATAAAGACTTTAAGACATACAAAGGCAAAAGAATTAATCGCAGCAGATCTGTACTATAAGAAATGTTAAAGGAACTCTTTCAGGCAGAAGGAAAATAATAGATATAAATATGGATCTACACAAACAACTCAGCATGGTAACTATATATTATTTAAATCTCTTTAAAAAGTAGTTTACAGCTTAAATAAAAACAATTAACAACATGGTGTGGAGTTTAAAGCACACATATAGAGAAGTAAAATATATGAGAACAGCACAAAGGTTAGAAGAGTAGCGGAAGTATACTATTGTAATATACTTATATATACATGAAATAGTATATCACTTGGACATAGACTGCAACATGTTAAAGATGTATACTAAATTCTAAAACAACCATCAAAATAGCCAACAAAGAGCTATAGTTAAAAAAAAAATGAAAGGAGATAAAATGGAATCATTAAAAATATTAAACACAAAAAAATCAGAAAAGGAGTGAAAAAGGGATCAAAGAACAGACATAACTAATAGAAAACAAATACCAAGATGTGGATTTAAACCTAACCTTATCATTAACCATACTACATGTAAATGATCTAAACATCCCAATTAAAAAGTAAATATTGATCAATGAAAAATTCAAGAACCAATTACATGCC
>PVIY010030433.1:0-30995 GCA_004026745.1 Myrmecophaga tridactyla | reverse complement strand
AGCAGCAGTTAATTAGCACTTAAAGTACCCTAATCAGAAATGCTTATTGTAGGGGGTGGTTGTTCCAAGTTGTTCTTTTTCAATTAGCAGGAAAGAATTATAGAAAGATTTTCAAGTTCTTTTCAATGAACTTAAAATCCTTTATTAATCTTACTTCTCTCCGTTCTGGCTTCTTTTTCAGATAAAATCTTTACTCCCTATCCCTTTCTCTTCAATAGATCTCAGTTTCATCATATTCACTCAACCCTCAGCCCTCCCAACTAGCCCACATCCTCATTTGTTCAGTTTTTGGTTTCTCCTTCCATCTAAAAGCTAAACATTTCACTACAACTCTCAGTATGTAATAGGTAACATGATTATCCTATAGCAAATTGCAAGAATAATGGCAACCAAGGGTAAATCTTAAATTCTTTGGTCTGGATGATAATGCTGTTGGGCTGCCTTGAGTATTAGTGTGTTAACCATTGGTACAGATGAATCAGTACCTCAGGGTCACCTTCTTAGCCATATGGATCTCAAACCACTTGGGTCTGAATTAATGGGTGTTGTCAATTTGCCTAAGCCTAGGGTATGAGTCCAAAGTGCCCTAGCTTCTAGGCTCATTCAGTTAGTGTATCCTGTTCATGCAAGCATGGCTGTCTATGTGATCTTTCTAGCCTACCCACATATCTTGAACCCCACTCATTTCACCAGTGGAAAATCATTTCTAATGTACATCATGCTGATTAACAAATTTTCTGGTGTTGATTCAGATCAAGATAGTAGAAGCTGCTTGTAGTAAATTATACTCCTGGCAACACATGTGGGCTTTAGATGAGTGTCTCTATGGACTCCCTACCCCAGGAGCCGGTATTCCTGATTAGGATATTTAAAATATTAACTAACTTCCCACTCATCTGTATATTAAACCTAACACATGCACACATACACACACACAAACACACACACACACACACACACACACACACACAGTTTGCATAGAGACTAAAATGTAGGTTCCTTATCTCCAGAACTAATAAATCAGAATCTCTGGGAATGGGAGCTGAAGATCAGTGGTTTAACAAAATCTCTGGGTAATTCAGTTGATTGATGCACCCTACAGTTTTAGGACTCCTGCAGCAAGAGTATTAGGGGAAATCCTGCCCTGACCCTCACACATCTTACCTTCAAAAACTATTGACCTTGTTCTTCTCTGCTTCTGACACTAAGTATGTTCAGGAAGCTGTGGGGAAGTTGGGAGCCACTTGAGAGAACTTATGGAGCCATAGATGACAGAATCTACTCCTTATCTGGAGTTCCCCAAGCCTCTCCAGGCGTATGACCCTTTTCTCTTTTCTGTTAACCCCATCACTGGGGCAGATAATAATGATTTTGTTGGGAACATCACTTCCTTAGGAAAAAGAAAACTTATTCTCTAACAAAAGAGGGGAGGATGATTTGAACACTTTAAATACATCTACCTAGAAACGACATCTGTTTTGTACAGCTCAGGACTGTTTCAAACAAACCTTTTTTTCATAGTAACTCAGCTCCATTCTGGCTTATAGTAAATTCTATTTGCTTTTTCTATTAAATGTGTATCTTGGAATGTAGAAAAATCATGTTATCCATGAAAATGCATCAACTGACTAAAATGAAGATTAAAACCTTATCCTTAAGAATATTATCAGATTGGGTTTGTTTGAGGATGATGTGTTAACAGGATTGCCAGGATTGAAAACCATTTCTCGTAATGGAGAAAGACCAAGATTTAAGAAAATATATAGCTAAACATTTATACTGAGGTAGTATTTTTAAGCAGGGGACCTTTTTAAAAAAACTACTGGATCAACTCAAATGGGAACACAAAATTATTACGGGGTAAATGATACTTCTGTTTGCACCTCTTCCTTCTCAAAGCAGTCAGGGTTTTCCACAGTAAAATCCCAATTCCAGTATACAATGCATTTTATTCCTAGGGGACCTCTACATTTAGGTGAAATCAAGAGAAGGAATCTATTGACTAATCCTGCCATAGGGTCAGGGTTCAGCAACTGATTTAATATAGCAAGTACAAACAAGCTTGAAAATGTTAAGTGCAGCCACATTCTTTAATTCCATTGTTGATAAATAGGAAAGTATGTTCCAAAGATGAACTCAAGCTGAAAATCTAAAAACCACCAGTATTAAAAAAAATTGTAACAATTAAAGGAGTTCTTCAAATCGGTCTTATATTTGAGAGGCTTATCATTGACAAGAACAAGTTAATACTAAAATTGGAATTCCTGGATTATAAAGCCCACATCATGATGCCAAAAGATGACAGCTGGAATGGAACTCAGTTCTCCCATTTCCAGAGCCCTGTGTGTTTCCTAACACACTGGAGCTCTCCAAAGTTTGTGCTATGGTTTTGTGATGCATTTGCAGCTGAAGTACACAAAGAACTAAAATAATGATAGAGAAAGGCAGTCCTCTGTCTGCAGCTGGGCGAGAACACATAGGGGTTCTACTACTAACTAGAACCCCTCAAGCCTTCTACTAACCCTCCAGGCTCCCTGGGCCACAGTTAGAAAAACACGATTCTTCCCCTCTCCCCAAACTCCCTGTTGCTTGATGTTGGAGAAGTCTAGAAATTCAGTGCTGCAGTCTTCATTTGTAAACAGTGGTGGTGGAAATATTTCCCCTGCTATATTACTGTATACTTCAAAAGGCAGCATCAGGAGAAGAGGGAGTGTGGCAACTGACAGGCACCCACTACATGCTAAGGTCTGTAACGTGGACCATGTGACACCAACCAAGGCCTGGAAGCTTTGCAAGTATTGGGTACCTGTATGCATATTACCGCACATCTCCACATGGTCAAAGCTGCAGGGCAATCCAACAAGTTAGGAGAATGTTCTAAATATTGGTAACTTGGTGCTAAACTATTTTAAGATCCATCCTTTCCCAGGGTCTTAGATCAGACTGACCCCTAAGTGCATGCCCCAAGGGAATCATCTATAATTGGATCTGCTGGAATCCTGACCCTGGGCTTTCTTGTCACCTGTTCTCAGCCATTCTCCTGCCTGGCTGGAAACAACTGAATTGAGTTTCCTCAGCTTAGGCCCCCCCACACTCTAAGTCATAGATTCTCAAATGGTATCCACATAACAATCAACTGGGGCACTTCTCAAAATGCCTATCTCCAGGCTGTCAGCCAGAGGTTCTGATTCATGGACTTTGGCCTTTGTCCTGAGAATCTGAATTGGATAAAACACAGGGAGCAGCTGTGGAGCACTGGCCCTCCACCCTTTGCCCAGCACTAATGACTCAAGTCCACACAGTTCTTTACAGCTCCCCAACTGGGTCAGCCAGTTCACTTTGCTTACCCTGCCTTGATGCCCTAATTTTCCAATCCTCTTGGACATCTGCTTGGCCAGTCCCCTCAGAGAACCCACCCTTCAGGGGTGCTGTCTGAGTGGGTATAGCCTCAGACTCTGGAGAATCCCTGAACAACTGTTGTCTCCCAGGCCTGTGGCTCCATGCCGAGAATCAGTGCTTGAAATCAGGATAATTTTCTTTCCATCCCTAAAAACACAAAAGAATAATATGCCTCCTTTCTGGGGTGGGGGCAATAAAACATATCTGCCTTAAAAACCAGGACGTATAAAGCACATAGGCCTATTCAGTAAAGTTTCTTGAGGGCAGCTTCTTCCTCAGCCTGAGGAGACAAAGGGTAAGCCATTCCATCAGCTAGGAACCTTTAGGTTACTGCTAACAGAAAACTCAATCAAGAATGAAGAGATATGGGCGGGCCACAGTGGCTCAGCAGGCAAGAATGCTTGCCTGCCATGCCTGAGGACCGGGGTTTGATCCTGGTGCCTGCCCATGTTAAAAAAAAAAAATAAAAAAAAAAAGAATGAAGAGATTTCTCAGCTTATGCATCTGGAAGTTCCAGGTCTCAGGCCTGGTTTGATGCCATTTTCATCTGTTGTTTGTTGGTATGTTTTATATTTAATCTTTCTGCTCTGACTTCCATAGTGTAAGTAGCACCCAATTTCACATCTACATACCACCAAAGAAGAGAGTGTGAAAAGATGGAAACAACCCAAGTGCCTATCAATCAATGAATGGATATATAAAATGTTGTAATACAATGGGAAATTATTCAGCTGTAAAAAGGAATGACGCTCTAACACATGAGGCAATGATAAACCCTGAAGACATCATGTTGAATGAAATAAGCCAAACACAAAAGGACAAGCATTGTAGGATCTCACTACATATAATTATAGTAAGTAAACTGATAGAGTCAGAATCTAGAATACAGGATACCAGAGGCAGGGATGGGGATAAGGAACAGGGAATATGATGGTTAGGTTCATGTGTCAACTTGGCCAGGTGATAGTGCCCAGTTCTCTGGTGAGGCAAGCACTGGCCTGCTACTGCAATGACTTTTTGTGGCTGGTTAATAAACCAGAAGGCTGGTTTATTAAATCATCAGTCAGTTGATTGCATCTGTGGCTGATTCCATCTTATGCAAGTGTCTTATGCAATGAGAGAATCCAATCAGTTGGATTTAATCCAATCAGCTGGAGACTATCAAGAGAAAAGAGAGAACTTTCACTTCTTTGGCCAGCCAGCCTTACCTGAGGAGTTCATCGACAACCTTCATCGGAGTTGCCAGTTAGCAGTCTGCCCTATGGAATTCTTTTTTCTTTTTGGGGTGGGGGGACAGGGGGAAATTTGCTGCAATTTATTTTTGTTTTCTAATGCACCCATGAATTTCAGTACATGCCACAATTCCGCCCTATGGAATTTAGACTCCTGTATCCCCATGGTCACGTGAAACACTTTTATAAAATTTCATATTTATAGACATCTCCTGTTGGTTCTGTTTCTCTAGAGAACCTTGACTGATACAGGGAGTTAATGTTTAATTGATACAGAATTTCTGTTCAAAGTGGTGGAAGTTTGGTCATGGATGGTGATGATGGTAGCACAACACTGAGAATGTAATTAACACCACTGAATTACATATAAAAATGTGCTTAAAAGGGGGAACTTTTAGGTTGTAAATGCATTGTTAGAATAAAATGTTTTTAAAAACCCATAGGGCTATACAACACAGTGATCCCTAATGTTAACCATGGACTATACTTAATAGTTAGAATTATAATAATATTTTTTCATTGATTGTAACAAAGTTACCATGCTAAAGCAAAGTGTTAGTGGGGAGTAGGTATGAGAGCTATATTTTATGCATGATTTTTTCTGTAAACCTATAGCTTCTCTAGTTAAAAATTAGGGAGGTGCAATGGTGGCGCAGTGGCAGAATTCTCGCCTGCCATGCCGGAGATCTGGGTTCAATTCCTGCAGCCTGCCCATGCCAAAAAATAAAAATAGAAAAATTATATGTATGTAAATAAATATATATATTAATGTAGATAGCATTCCAAACAAAAGAATCTCAATTCATGCTTTTTAGACCATTTCAGTCGCATGCCTACCCCTGAACCAATGAATGCAGAAAATGCTGGTTGACTTAATCCCACCCTGAATCTGAGGATGAGGTGGACTCCCCCAGACATAGGCTCTGTGGAGTGGGGTGGGCACTGTGTACTGCTAAGATGGGAAAGGCCAAAACAGCTACTGCTGGCTCAAAGCTCACCCAGGAAACTCACAGGCATCTCTGCTAAAAGCTGATAAAGTACAAAACAAGTCTTAGGTGGTAATTCTGCTACATGTAGAAACAGGTGAAGGTGTTATGAAGGGTAATGGAAAGGGCAGGGATTTCAGCAAAGAAGGGAAAGGGTTTACCTGGGCAAACAATCCTCTTTCCTATACTTTCTCTTCCAAATTGAATCTTGAGGCTTGCCTCGGATAAAAAATTGCTCATAATTGTTTTAAATTAGTCCTTAACTAGCTTGTAGCAATTTGAAAATCTGACAAATATCTCTACCTCTTAAAGGAGTGGTACCTGTTTTCTTTCTAAACATAAAAATATGCTTAAGGCAGAAGAAAAAATAAAAGTAAAACATTTTAAACCAAAAGAAAAAAAGTAGAGCACATAGCATATATACATATACCTATATAAATATATATACCCTATATATATATATAGTGTGTGTGTGTGTGTGTGTGAAGGAATTGGCACCATGTTATTTTTAGAAATGCTGTTTCATATTTGGGGGGCCGGGTGTTAAGTACCCAGAAAAGAAAAGTTTCTGATTCATTTCAAAGAAATCAGTTGGTAAAATCAAAGAAAATTAAAGATTGCTGAGCAAGTTAAGCCTCAAAGTTAAGCTACAGAGAGGAAAAGTTAACACCAGTTATTGCTCACAGAGATTTTGAGTAAGAAAGTAACTCACCATTGTTCTCGAAAGATCTCCAAGATGCAGGAAGATAAGAAAAGTTCTAAATCCAATCACCCCAAATGTAGCACATGGTGATTCTGGCCAGCTCAGTCCCATTTGTGGGGACTCACTAAGGAGAGGAAAGGAAATGAACAATGACCAATGAAGAAGCTCTCTTCAATTCTCTGAACACATACAGAAATAGACCATTTCTCTTCTGTCATCATTTTGTTGGGACATGATGCCTAGAACATGACAGTGGCCTGAGGGCAAAACCCATCCAGAAGAGAGAGCAGGGCCAGAGAATCTCAGAGAGGCAAAGCAGGTTGCACATGCCACCAGAAGTGTCCTAACTATGCTTGCTGCCAGGAGCCATAATAAACGTCCTTAAATTTAAGCCAGCTTGTGTCAGAATTTTGAATTATTTGCAGCAAAAACTTTCCTAACAGATGCACTTGGCTTTTGATAAACATGAATTCTAAGAGTTAAAGTCAAAGAGATAAATTAGGTAATCTATGCTAGTTATTCGTTAGGATGCTTTTGGCTACAAGCTCAGTACACATGACTTAAAAGGCTACAACCAATACAACTTAGGGCATTTATCTCACTTAACAAGAAACAGGGAGGTAGGTTACTCCAGGCTATCACTCAGCTAGTCTCCAAACCTCTCATTCTCATACAACAATGTCAAAAAGCAGGGAGGGAGACGTTCAGTTTCTCCTCAAATGTCTGCTTTTATCAGCAAAGAAAATTATTCCCAGAAGTGCCTCAGCACGCCCCCTCTTAAGTCTCACTGGCCAGAACAGGGTGGATTACATGGCCTTCCTTGCTTCAAGCAAGCATCCCATCTTTCCAGTGCCTCCCAGTTTGCTGGCTCTGCCAGCATGTGGGAGGGGAATGACTGCTCCTGAGAAGACCCCACTCATTTAGCCAAATTCCCCAAGGCCAATTTCCTCTAACCCAAGTTATGCTGTTAACTCTGACAGATGCCATAAATCTCTTCTAGCAGAAAACATATAACAATGTATGAGCTCCAAATATTACATATTTAATGAATAATTAGATATCAAATGATTCTGCAGATTAGGCATAGAAACACCTGCTGGCTTCTCCTTGCATGATAAGCAAACCTCAGAGGGCTTAGAGGGCTGGAGGACGCCTCTCACTGGGCCGGAAGTGAGTGGAAATAGAGCCAGTCCTTCTGCAGAGGCAGCATGCATGCTCAAAGGCCTTGCCTTGTTAAATGGACCATTAGACAGCAATTTAATCTTTGAAATACTGAAACGATATCTGGATTTTTGTTTCCATCTCCACGGAGTTATGTTATCTTTTTTTCCTCCCCCAGTACCTAAGGTGAATTTCCAAAAATGAAAAACAACATCTCTGGCCTTGTTCTATGACTAGAACCTCCCAGGATGTCTGGGACCTCGTCCAGGAAGTTTTCTACCCATGTATTTTTCAAAGAAATGGGAGAGAGGACAAGGAAAGTAACATTGATTAAGCATTGATTTATATGCCAGATGCTAAACTTGGTGCTTGTACTATTGAGCCTTTGAAGGAGCAGGGGAGGCAGTCTAGTAGAGAGGATGAAGTCTAGCTGCCTGCCAAGTCCAAGTCCCCTAATCGCTTCTAGTCCATTTTCTTATCCCTAAAATAGATGTAATAATAATATCTACTGCACTGTGTTGTGATGAGTGCTAAATGAGATGATCCAAGCATTGTGTTGAGCCAGCAGTAAATGCTCCAGGAATAACTGACACCTCTAAGAGATTGGTGTCATTACCTCTAGTGGTGAACTGCTCATGAGAGCCATTTTTAAATTTTCAGGAATTTTGCAAAATGGCTGTTAAATTGTTGTTAGTCTTTAGGGAGAATTTACACCATGGGAATCAGCAAACACTACAAATCAGGACTTCTTTTCTTTCTTCCTGGAAAATGCTTGTTAAACATTCACCAGCATGCCACAGATCAGTTCCATTTAATAGATGAGGTTCAGAGAGGTTAAGTAACTTGCCCAAGGTTACACACTAAGTAAGTAGCAGAAATGGAATGTGAACTGGGTCTTTATAATTCCAAACCTGGACTCTCCTTTTGCAGGTACGGAGATAAATCACCGTGCCCTTTTCAGTCATTCATTCTTTCATTTATCAGCTGTTTATTGAGTACCTGTGTATACGCAAAGCATTGTCCTATGCACTGCTGGGTATAGATTTTAAAATGTCACAATACCTCATCTGCCCTCCAGGAGCACTCACAAGAACCTTAAAACTATAAACCTTCAGCTCATTTGTATTGTCTACTTAGTCAGTCCCTGTACTAGGTAAAGGATACCACCTAAGAGCTCTCTCTACTCAAGACTTGGGCAAAAGTGTGAGGCTGGTGAGCTGTCTTGGAGTTTGCTTCACCTCACCCCAGGGCACTCCATGGCCCAGGAGTCTCCTTTCTCCCTAACCTCCTGACACCTCCTGGTCAGTAGTAGCAAATCATTAAGGAATGTGATTATAAAATGTTCAAATAGGACCCTCTTCTGGGATTATTGTGTTTATAGAGAATAATCTTCATGAGAAAAAAAAAAAGGCCCATGGTGGGATAACTTGAATGAGAAGTTAACTGTCTGGGCCATCAAGAACCATGAGGCTTTTCTCTCCCCTTTCTCCTGTCTCCGCTCACGTGTGGCATGCACTTTGATGTTTCCCAGACTTTAGTCATTCTAATCCCATTTTTCAATTGTTTCCATACCCTATCATCTTTTTGTTGTGGTGGTTGTTGTTTTGGTATTCTTTCTCTTTTTTTTCATTAGAGAAGTTGCAGGCTTAATGAAGAATTATGCATGAAATACAGGACTCACCACCAACCCCTTGCATTGGTGTGGGACAATTGTTACAATTGATGATAGCACATTTTCTAATTATACTTTAAAAGTCCATGGTTTTATGTAGGGTTTGCTGTTTGTGTAGTACAGTTCCATGGATAGTTTTTCAGTTTTTATTCTGTTACCATATATTCAATCTAAAAGTTCCCCTTTCAATTATATTCAGATATATATATTATATATATTTATTTAATTGATTTAATTGCATTCACAATGTTATACTAACATCATTACTATCCATTACCAAAACATTTCACCATATTAAGCCTTAACTTTCCATTTCTTATCCCCACCCCATCCCCTGTTAATCTGTATTCTAGATTCCAACTCCATGAGTTTGCTTATTCTAATTGCTTCAAATCAGAAAAATTATACAATATTTGTCCTTTTGTATTTGGTTTATTACACTCAACATGCCTTCAAGGTTCATTTATGTTGTTGCATGTATCAGGATTTCATTCCTTTCTACGGCTGAATGATATTCCATTGTATGTGTATACTACAATTTACTTGTCCTTACAATAATACTGGCATTTATAGTACCCAAATGGTTACCATTACCATGGGCCTGTATTTCTTTATTCTGCTTTGAACCATTTTCCAGCATCCTTTTCTTTCATCTGCAGAACTACCTGTAGCATTGCCTGTAGGGCAGGTCTAGTGGTGATGAACTACCTAGTATGCTCTAATCTCTCCCTCATTTTTGAGAGTCTCACCAGATATAAAATTCTTGGCTGTCAGTTATTTTCTTTCAGCTTTTTATAAGTATTTCAACCCACTGCCTTCTTGTTTCTATGGTTTCTGATGAGAAATCAGCACTCAGTCTAATTGGGACTCCCTTGTATGTAATGCATTGCTTTTCTCTTGCAGCTTTCAGAATTCTTTCCTTGTGTTTTGCATTTGATAGTGTAAACAATATATGATGGGATGTGTTTTCCTTCATGTTTATCCTATTGCGTTCTCTGAGCTTCTTAGATGTGCATATTCATGTCTTTTGCTAAGTTTGGGAAATTCTCTGTCATTATTTCTTTGACTACTCCTTCTGCCCCTTTCTTCTTTCTTCTGGGATTCCCATAACATGTAAACTGGTGTGCTTCATGGTGTCCCATAGCTACTTTAGGCTATTTTCACTTTTAATATTTCTTTCTTCTTTCTCCTCCTTAGCCTAACTCATTTCAAGTGTCTTTGTGTCTTAAAATTCACAAATTCTTTCTTCTGCCAGCTCTGGTCTGCTCTTGAAACCCATTTCAATTATTGTGATCGTCAGCTCCAGTAGTTCTCTTTGCTTCCATTTTAGAATTTCTATCTCTTTACTTAGACTCTCATATTGTTCATTAATTGTTTTCCTGATATCCTTTAGTCCGTACTCTGTACCTTCTGTCATCTTCTTGAGCATTTCTAAGATCATTTTTTAGAGGCTTTGTTTGGTATGTCCACATTCTTATATCCTATGTTGGTGTATTCTGAAATTTTAGCCTCTTCCTTTGGATGGGCCATCATTTCCTGTTTGTTTGTTTGGCTTGTCCTTTTTAGATGCACACTGTACATTTTAATATTTAAAAAGTTAATTCTGGAACTTACTCCCTGGGATGTCTGTTTCTTGGCTTTGTGACCAGCTGGTGATAAGACAGAGATTTTCTTGAGCTCTCACCCCAGGAAGGTCTGCCCAAGGCAAATGCAGTATACAGGGTTTTCCTTGCCTTTCTTTGCCTCTGTCTTATCCTGGGCATTTGCTTGTTAGTTGTTTTGAAGTTAATCAGTTTACAAGAATTTGTAACTTCTCTATTTCCTAGGAGATAGACATCCCTCCTCTGGGTATTTGAGCCTGCAGACCTTTGTCCCATACCTCTCACCTCTATAGCTTTTTATACTCCTTTGTTGTCTCACTGTCCTGGAGGGCAAATTCTAGGGGGAGGGTCACCCAGGAGAGATGGGAAAGATGGAGAGGTGACCCCAAATCAGTCTTTCCCAGACAAACCTGGGTCAGGTACCACGAAGGGGGCGCACACCACTCCAAAGTGCCCTGTGCAGGAGATAAGAATGTCACCAGAAGCTTCTCTGACAGCTCCCCAAAGGTGAGCTTTCCTGGCCTGCCCAGCAAATGGAGCCCTTCAGCTAACCATCCCATGTAGCCTTGAGGAAGTGTTGCATCTTTAAATCTCCACCGCCTCTGTCCCTCTTGGGGAGGGTTGAAAGTATGGCTGCCACTGCCATTATCTGGTGGGGGGTTGGTCAGACAATGAATGCTGCCACCTGTGTCTGGGATGGACTGAAATAATAGCTGACCTCAGAGCTAGGACCCAGTAATTCAAATTTGCTAATAAGAAGCCATGATACGCAATTGACTGTGACACCCCTGTTCTTGGGGAAGAGGATTTTCATGTCCTTTCTGTTACTCAGCAGATAGCAAGGGACTGGACTCTGGCAGCTGTGGGAGTGAGGGGTGGGCACCGGTAGATGCCATGTGGAGAGAGCAATTTACAGTTCTTTAACGTAATTTATCTGCCTCTTCCTCCCGGTCTTTCTTGGAAGCTGTACAATGTTCTTCTGGTCTCTAGAGTTTCAAACAGTTATTCTAGACAGTTTCTGCCTGTTCAATAGCTATTTTGGTGGGAGGACTGAGTCTTGGAGCTCCCTACTCCACCATCTTCCCTGGAAGTCTCTAAAAATATCCGTATCACCTGTTTTTATAAATAAATATTTTTTTATTTCTCTCAGCTCTTCTATTTTTTGTTTTTTGCTTAAATGAATTTACTTTTCAAGAAAATGTGCCATTGCTTTACATAGAAAGTCATAATGACTCACCAAAGATAATGATAGTCAAATATAAATAAGTAAATATACCACTATTAAAATAGATAGGATATTCATATCTACCTCCAATAAAGATCTCACAGACCACCAGGGGTACATGCCTTCCATTACAGAAACACCACTGTAAGATGAGTGGGTGAAACAGTGATTACGTGTGTAATTATATTTCAGAGGCCCATCTGAAAAGCAGATGACCTGTTGGGCCCCTGTTGGGATATCAGGCCCATCAAAAACTTTAGCTGGCATTGCTCCAGAGAGAAAGAAGAAAAAAAGAGGCTAGTGCTTGGGTCAGGAGAGTGGGATGGCTTCTGTCAGGAGAGGGTGGGAACCCCCAAATCAGAAGAATAGTGGTGAGGGAGGTTCCACCTCATCAAGAGACTATGTCTGGACCCAGGCAGCACTAGAGGGGGTCAAAGGCTCTTCAGTCACGTGACATCAGGAGGCCCCAGGAGTGATGCTGTATAGCTCCAAGGGCAATGGAAAGGGACTCTGCAGTTCAGTCTGAGCCTGGAAAGGAAGATCTGCCAGGGGCAACAGTTACCTGCTTGGAGCGACAGTGCTCAGTAGATGACAGAGAACCAGAGCTGGCCAATAGCACTGTGTTGCAACAGAGGGTAAATGATAACTGTGGGGACCACCAAGAGCTAATTACCTGTCTCTCCCATTCTCCTGGTGTCCCAAATACAGGTTCTAATAGGATCCCATGGGAATCCCAATTTTGACTACAAAATGATGTCTTGCCAACACTGGCAAATGGGGACAGAGAAGCAATTTAATAAGATTTAGGAAAAATAAAGTGTAATGTTTCTTGAATTTGAGTGTTGAATAGGAAAATAATGACCAATAGACCCATAGGAATTAAGCCATTGTGGTCAGAGGACAGGCAGTGATATTGGCAATTTCACAGAGAAATCTCTGCTGGATGCTCTGCTGTGATGCAAAGCAGCCACAAGGCTCTACTCATTTATAAGCTAGATGTGCTGACCACTATGCTTATTACACCTTGTACTTCCCCAGAGATGTAAATATTTACATTTGTGAAGATATTTAAAAAGTAATTTCACATATCTCTACTCTTTGAAAACTCAAATCAAGCCAGGGAAGGTAATACATCTTATGGACAAAGAGACAGACTCTGAAACATTGGGAAATAAAACAAGGTCAGACTGACAGCACTGGGAAACAACTCAGGTGTCGTTGCCCTACACTCTGTCACTGTGCCATGAGGCCCCAAGGAAGGAAACCCATGTTTCCTCATGACTCCTTCCTCCTGGCTCCTCATTCTGAGACTGGCACCACATCTAATCACCCCAGCTGGAAATTTCTGTGTCTTCCTAGATACTTCCCTCTCCCACTCCCCACATCATTTACCTTCACATCCTTCTTAATACTTCTCAGATACATCTTTCTCTCTCTCTCTCTCTCTACCCATTGCCACTGCCCTCATCTTCTCTTGCCTGAACCCTTGAGATAGTGTTTTAACTGGTCTCTTTGCCTGTAGTTGGGGATTCCCCCCCAAACTAAATTGTTCTCTCTCCAGCTTCCTGAGTGTACTTTAGTGTATAGTTCTGAATATATCTCCACCTTGCTTTAAAGTCTTTAATTTAATATCTCCTTCTTGAATAGAGACTGGAGTCCAAATACTCACTCCCTCTCTCTCTGTCTCTCTCTCCCTCTCTCTCTCTCATGCACATGTACACATACACAGAAAGCTGTGTGATCCATTACTGCTAAATTATATCCAGTTCCCTCAGTAGGACAGATAATTTTATAGCTTTATTTTCCCTAGAAGCCCATTCCATCCTATACTTTGCCCATTCACATGACCAACACTGGTATTTAAGTCAAGTGTAAGATCAAGGGTCAGATCCTGGGAAGTTCTGCCTGATCCTCAAACAGAACAGACACTCACTGTCCTGTAGGGGTCCCATTGTACCCTTTACACAATCTACCAGGGACCTATGAGGCCATATCACGCTTACCTATTTAGCTTTCTATCTTCTACTAATTTGAGTTTCTTACCTAACCAAAAGGGGGGAAAGAAATTTAACAAAATAAGCTGTCAGTGGCTAAGAGATTTCAAATAGAGTTGAGAGGCTATTCTTGAAGTTAATCTTTTGCAAGCTTCAGTTAGATATTGCTACTTGCCATGGTATACCAGATCCCAACCAACTAGTATTCCTGAAAATCCTGAAGAATACCTAGGGCTCTATCTGAGGAGCTATAAAAGTTTCACTTACTAAGTTTATTTTTCAGAAATTTAAAACTTCCAGATGGTTCCTATGCCAGATAAGCTCTGAAACCCAAAGGCCCCAGTCTCTCCAAAAACATCAACTAGTTGTAACCCCTTACCCCATAATGTTGACACCCCTATTCAACATGAAGAGGTTAGAACAGTCATTGCCTAAATACTCCTGAAGATTGAGGGGAGGATTAAATGATAGGGAGGAGTTGCAACAGAGAAGATAGGATTTAACAAATGATTGTGACTCCTGAATTACCATAATGATATTTCTTACTAGCCATTAGTGTATTAGAACAACTAGAAGGAAACACCTGAAACTGTGGAACTGTAACCTATACCATACTTTGAACTTTGCTCTACTAACTACTTGTTATATTGTAGCTTGAAATTTACCATTTTTCTGTTTATCATATTTCACAATAAAAAATGTTAAAAAATAAAACTTGAATTTTTGGAAGGTAGAGAAAATGTCTTACTTATCTTTGAATCTCTAGTGCCTAGCATGGAATAAATACATCAGACCTTTTGCATACATGAATTAATGAATTTCTATAGCAATTAGTGATTACTTACCAATAACTTTCAAAGCAGATCTTTCTTCTCTGCTAGATGAGGTTAAAGAATCCCAGAGGATGCTCAGAAATTTTCCCAGTAAATGGGTAGAGTAACTCTAACTTTTTCAAGGAAAAAAATTAGCCCATGCATGAACAATCTCTCATTTCTTTGCATTTGACCTTCACGCAGCAGTTGCCCCCCGCTAAGGAATTTCTTGGCCTTTTGGTCAACGTTAGCTTGTCCTCCCAACTATGTACTTTCTCAGTTGGTTCTTTCTTAGTTAGGGTCAAGGTTTCCATTTCCTTATTATTAAATTATTTATTCTAGCATATACTTTCTACATGGAACAACAAGGAGACACTAATTTGGCCAAACCTGACATTTTGCTTGGGCAGGTAAAGGTCTGATGTGAACAATAACATGTTTGCACTGAAGAGAGTGCTAACATTGAAAGCATTTCCCACAGTGTTGGTGTATGTATTATCACTGTAGAGTACAGGATGGTTTTACATATACACAAGAAACATATGTGCAGTAGGAAAAAAATCATGAACATGTCAGTCCTGTGATTTCACATATATTATAGGCAAGACATTTTTTAAAAGGATGTAATTAAACAAATGAGTCAATTTAAAGGGGAAAATGTTAAGGAAATAATATTTAAGTGGAAAGTCAATGTGGCAAATATTAGGAAGGTGATACCAACTGATTGAAGGTGGAAAAAAGTTGAGCTCCTTCAATGCCTCTTCAATGTCACAGGTAAAAGAATCAAGACCCAGAGAAGCAAAATCACATTTCCCAGGTCAAGCACATGCAATGCCAACATGAAGATTTGATTGTCTCGGTAATAAATGAGACACTGAGGTTGTGACTGTTCTATACAATTTCAACTTATGGAATTAAAAAAAATTTTTATTATTGTTAAATGAAAATATGAAAGAAAAAAAAGTAAGCCCCAGGAGCCACTTGAGAGAAGAAGAGGAAAGGTAGGAAAAATAGAGGAGGAGATCCTACCATGTCATCACAGCATGCCCACAAAGGAGCCACTCCCTACGTCCCTGTTTCAAAGTCAATGGAAAATTTCAGCATTCTGAAATGATCAGCCATTCCATGCTGTCCTCACTGTTTTGCTTCATCAAAGTTGAAGTTTCACCGGCTGGGAATTTTGCTGTCTTGGCAGATACGATGATGGTGTCAAACCTAATGTTTCCTAAATTTTTGCAGAAATGCTGAATAGATTTCCATGGGAGGTGGAAGGGGGGCTATTGTCAATTATCTGGAAAAGAGAAGTTTGCAGACATTAGAAACAAAAATTGTGTGAGGTTTGGTTCTGGGTTTTAATGAGAAGGACTCAAATTAGAATGTTGACTATTTCCGACAGCTTGCTAAGAATAAATTGGGTGCCTGTTTCCTTCCCTTGCACTTCATTTTCATTGTCTGCTCATGCTGAAGAGGCAGGAGGGCTGGAAAGTACTCCTCAGGATCCAACACCAGGGCTGTTTGTTCAGATAAATGTTGTTTAGATTTGACCTGCTCTCTCATGCACCACTGGACATGCTACCTTCAGGCTCCTGTCAGATTTACACTTGAGAAAGCTTGAAGGTGAAAAGGGAACACAAACACCAAGCCCAGTTGATTCTGCCTCTTAAATATCTCCTTTCCTCACCACCACCAGCCTAGCCTAAGCCACTATCATCTTTTGCCTTGTTTACTGAAAGACCCTCTCGCCTACTCCTCCCACCTTAAATATGCCCCCACTCTAATCACACTGTAGTTGAAACAACTTTTTCCAACACAAATATGAATATATCCTTCTCTACAGCCATCACCACCACCTATTAAACTGTTCAATGGCTTCCTAGTGTTATGATGACAAAAACTAAAATCCTCAACAGGGTCTACGAGCAAGATGCTCCCTGATCTGTCCCCTAGAACCTCTCCAGCCTTACCCCAACTCCTGTTGGCTCTCCCTGCTCCAATTCTCTGCCCTTCTTCCAGAGCTTTGTGCCCACCCTGCTTTATGCCCTTTCCCACCCCGAAGACCTCACCTCATGCTCTATCCTCCCTTCCTTCATCTACCTATTCTTGCTTGCCATTCAGATCTTAATCCAGTCATCACTTTTTTCAGGAAAGCTTTTCTAAACTCTTCAGGGTAGGTCAAATCCTCTGTCATATGTGTTTTTGTAGGCCAATAGACCTCTCTTTTGCAGCACTTATCATTATCACGTTTGCACACTTATTTAATGATTAATTGATTCATAGTGTCACCCCCTCCAGACATAGCTCCATGGAGTCAGGAACTATGTCTGTTTGTTCATCGTTATATCCTCAGCATCCCACATCTGGCATATACTGGCACTCAATATTAGTTGAAGAAAATAAACATTAATCCCCTGGTTTGGTGGAGACTCAAGCGTCCCTTTTTCACAGAGGTCTATCCAAGAAGGAAAGAAAAACTTTACGGCACCTGACTATGGTGTTCTCTCTACTTCCACGCCCTGGGAAACGACCTCTGTTCCCACCACCCACACACTCCCCAGGCCACCTTCTTCGGGATCTCCCTGGCTCCCTTCACCCAGCTCTTTGGATAAAAATGTTCCGTATACAATTAATTGGGGAATTTCCCGGAGATGCTGGGAATACATTGGTGTTACGCTTTCCAGCATAAACTGGTCTGACTTCTGACTGGATCTTCTGAGGGAAAGACACCTAGATGTGCTCCACAATGCCTCTCTCAATTTTTAAATTCAAAGGAAAGACTTCATGTATCATTTTCCTTATTAAGGTTACATATACTTACATACATATATATATACATATATGTATTTATTTAGCATCTCAATTCAGTTGATAGTTACTTGTATCATGGAATAGATTTAGGGAAGGAATGGCAGGGAGAGAATGAATGGTGTCAAGGGAGGATACAGCTACATGAAGCTTTAAGAAATCTGTTTCCAAGTGGGGAGAGACAAGCAGTGGGGCCTTCGGAGCAAAGGAGGTTAAGGGAAGCTGATGGAAGGGTGAGTTTATCTCCTAATCCAGCCTGCCCACACCCTTAAACCCCCTACCCTGCTATGGATCAGAGCTTTGTTTTGGGGTGAGCTGGGCTTGGGAGTCCAGTGAGATTAGTACCCACAACTCTGTAGCCAACACTCTGCTTTCCTTTCCTAGGGAAACAACATTTAATATCTGGTGCTTTGGAAATCCACAGCCCAGCCTGTGATGAATGAGTTATTACTGGCACATTCTTGAATTTTATCGGGTGTTTTTAAACAGTGATTACTGTGAGGATATGCAGCAGTCCATGAGGAGTCTGTAAATACTGGGAAATTTATCTGCTTGCTGTGTGACAGCAAAACTGACTTCCAAATGCCAAAATGTTTTGGGACAGGGTCAGATTAAGGCTACAGATGGTTACAGGCAAGAGTTGCTGCTACTATTTTGGAGGCACAGGTCATGGGAAAGGTTTACAGTTCAAAGCTGGCTTCTGTGCTGGTCCCATAACTTTTCTTTCAACATTGTGCACTGAAGTAAAAAAACCTGTCAAATTTAAAGAAATCATTTAATATCTCTGTTTAATATCCCTGATGTGGGTCTGCCAGACCAGCCCACAAAATAAATGGGCTCCCCCTACATAAGAGGGGGTGGGGTGAGGAGCTTCAAGTCTCTCCTACCTCTCATAGAAAGGGGAAGGGAAGAAAAATGTAAATATCCTACTAGGTTCCTATATAAATATTTTTCAAGTTCTGGTTCAGGCTGGGTTTTAATTCCATGTCCTTTTCAAAACTGCAGGTTTCAGAAAACAAACAAAAAATTGTGTACTAATGTCCTTAATTAGAAAATTTAAATTCAAGTTTCCAAAGGGCTAAGAGCTGGGCTTTGAGGTGGTTCGTCTGGGAGAGTTTTTGCAGCTTCTGGTGGCTTTCCCTCTATCTGTCTGAATTTCATTCTGCTTCTAAAGGACTTCAGTAATGGGATTAAGACCCATCCTGATTGAGCTGGGCCGCACCTTAGCTGAAGTTATAACCTGAAGAGATCTTATTTGCAATTATCTCAAACCCACAGGAATGGATTAAATTTGAGAACATGTTTTATTGGCGTAGAGATTTCCAAGCCAGCGCATCTTCCATGATCCTTATCTAGAGCTGCACTAACAATGAACCCAACCTTTCACAATGTGGATTGGAGCGCAAGAGGACCTCAGCATCAGTCAACCAACTAGGATTAATCAAACATCTGTTTTGCAGAGAACTGCACCTGGAAGAGGGAGCTAAGGAGATTTATAAGGAAAAGGCATTGCCCTCAAGGAGCTCAACCAGATAGGGAAGTCATGTAACTAGAAACAAAGGAGGAGGATGCTTTCTCAAAAGGCATCCCCTCACAGGTTTAAAGGGAACCCTGCTATTCCTCCCCAAGCACAGGGTTGGGTCTTCCTATACCCCAGGTTTCTGGAGTTCTTTTCAACATACTGTTGCCTGGATTAATCTCATTAAGTCACCTATAGGTAGAAACAAAGGGACTTGAATTGTACCTGGTTTATCCAGTGGGTCAGGAAATCAGCCTGTCAAGAGGAATCAGGGTACACAGATTTGACCTTCAAATTCTCTACATATAACCTATTTCAAGCTCACTCTAATGAAGAGACTGGCTACATTATTTGTCTATCAATCTGTCCCTACCTGATGGCCTACATTGATTGCAGGCAATGATGCTAACACTGAATTTTGTTTCATTAAGATTTCAACTCGTTTCTTCCTCATTTCGTCCAGGAGAGGGATTAATCTGCTTTTAAATATATACTTCACAATCTTTTGCATTTAAAAGACAAATATATTTATATATTGGTTTATTTCCTTGATCATAATATGGTCCAGAAATGGCATCTATTTTTCTTTCTATTTCTGTATCTATTGGCTTGCCAGAATTAGTAATTGAGAGAGTTTGCCTTTCTGTCTGTCCCCCTACAAAGAGAATTTTCTTCTATTTGAATCTTTAATTTCCAAGCAGTTTTACACCTCTCTGAGGAACATACCTCAAAAGAAAATGACCATATATGAGCATTCAGACTTTTAAAACCAAAGTGATGAAATAAAATGTCCTAAGAGATGCCAAAAGACCTCTTTAGATACCCAAGACTCCACATCTAACAAGGACAAGAGGTTTTTCTCTTTCTTTAAGTCTAATAAGATCTGATGTCACTTAAGTGACTGTGAAAATAGTGAGTTGCCAAAAGAACTTTTGGTAATTTTTTTATCTACAAAATGAATGAAGCAGTTCATGTTTTCCCACAGCCTGCCTCTCTGAACAAAAAGAACAGAAGAGAAAATAGGGTATTCATGTCTCATAGTTAAATCACTTTGATGTCTTTTGCTGAATGCAACAGAAAACTCAACCTCTAAATGCCTTAACAATTAAAGGGATTTAATCTACCATACAGTAAGAAGTTCTGCAGCAGGTTGATTTTCAGTTCATCAACAATGTCATCTGAGATCAGGTTCTTGCCTCCTTCAAATGTTGACTCTCATCGTAGGCTGTATGCATCACAATCAGAAAGATGGTTGTAACTTCAAGTATCATGTCTTCACATAGCAACAACACTCAAAGGCTGGAAGACAGAATGTTCCATCCCTATTTGTCTTTTTTTTTTATTTAAAAAATTTTTTTTTCAAATTTGTCTGTTAAGAGAAAAAAATTCTTTTCCAGAAGCCTTCCAAAAGACTTTCCTCATATTTCATTGGCCAGAATTGTACCACACACCATTTCTAAATTGGAATGGAAATTGGAATTATCAAGATTCAACCCCCTAAAGCACCTACCTGTCCAAAATTAGGTTTCTGTTAGCAAGGAAGAATGGCTATTGGGTAGGGATTCAATAGCTTCTGTGACAAAGTCCAAGCAAAGAGTAAAGAGGTGAGGGTGGGAATGAGCGTTGATCAGAGTAAGTAACTCTGAGAAAGTTGTAAGATTCTCAAATTATGTTTGGCCTGGGATTTCAGCCACTGGAGACATTCCTTTGGCATCTGAACTGAGAATAACTATCACTAAAAGATCTTTGTTAAAATGCACATATATTACTTGAGAAGAAAAAAGACCACCAGCTAATTCATGTCCATTCATATATGAGCAAGGGTTTACTGATTAAGTTTACTATAAACCATGCTAGAAATAACATTAGTAACAATAACACTGTATTAGACACACATGCTTACCATGCCCCAGCTGTATACTAAATGCTTTAATGTGTTATCACAGTTAACCATCACAACAACCCTATGAGTGGATACTATCATGATCACCAGGCTACAGAGATGGAGACAGGCTGAGAAAGACCAAGTAATTACCAATATTCACACAGCTTATTTGTGGCAGAACCAAAAGTTGAACACAGGGCAATCAGAGTCTAAAGTCCACACTCTTGATAGAGGTAGTTAATTCCTGAAATGATTGGGGGAAACTGTGAGTTTGGAAAGTTCTGGACCACAAGCTGCTTCAAATCACCTTCAGTTCCACTCACTTTGAGCAATAAGGCTCAGTTTTCTGCATTATCCATGTTTTGGGGGGAGAAGAGGAATTGAAGATGAGTAAAACATAATTCTTGCCCCCATTAAATGTACAATCTCCTAAAGAGAATATAGGCAAGCATACCAAGAGTAACCACAGCTTTAGTGTCAAGACAGTATAATGAGTACACGTGATCATCATTCTCTCCTCTGAAATAGTGAAATTACAGAAAAGAATTTTTAACTCACTGTGTGTGGCCACTTACAAAAACAAAATGGGTATATCTCGAAGACCTAAAACTTTGAGGAATCTCCAAAAAAAAAAAAAATTAGATTGAGCAGGGAAATGGCATCCCAGGACATGCAGAATAGCTTGTAGCTAAGTACAACTGAAAAAAAGCAGCAATGATACCAAGTGTGCTCCATACCCAGAGGGGGTAGAACTGTATCATAGTCTGCCAGGGATGCTATGATAAATTCTGCACAACGGGTTGGCTTAAGTCATTAGCTCATGGTTTCAGAGGATGGGATCCCAATATCAAGACTTTCTCCCTGAAGTCTGTAGCATTCTGGTGCTGGCTTGCTACAATCATTGGTTTCCTTAGCTTGCATTTCTGTCTCCCATCACATGGCAATCTCTCTCTCTTTGTGTCTGCTCTTCCAGTTTCTGCTGACTCCTAGCTTCTAGATTCTCCCTACGGCTTTCTTTAAAGTCTGTGTGTGAATTTCTTCTGCTAAGAAAAGATCCAATAACATGGATTAAGGCCCACCCTGATTTAGATGGATCATACCTAAATAGGATCTTAGGAGATCCCTTTACCCCTTGCGTATAGCCTTACCAAGAAAATTCCTGAACTTCTTTCTCCTCCTTGGAGTATCACCAGGGTGTCAACAATTTCAGTGAGTATATTTGTATTCTGAATCCCTTTTGCAAATTTTCTCCACTTTCCCACTCAAAGAAAACATTGCTAAGGACTTTTGGTTGTCTCCCCAACAATGATTTTACCTTTTCCACAATAAGTAACAGCTTTGTTGTTTAGGGAAGGTTGACACAACTCCTCAATTTTAGGAATTAGTGCTGTGTAGGATCTTAGGAGAGCCTAGTCATAAATTAATTCACAATTTAACTGATAATACATCTTCAAAGAGTCCAATTTACAAATGGGATACATCCACAGGGACATGAATTAAGATTAGGAACATATATTTTGTCAGAGTACATAGTTCAATCTATTACAAGCCAGGAGCCCAGGATGAATTCATGGGAGTATTAAAGTTCATAGGGAGCATTCAAGCTACCAAGGTACCCACTGAATAGAACATTCTATCAGTAGCTCACTCTCCCTCAAAGTAGAGCACTTTAAAAGCCCCAAAGCAGTTTCTGTCCTTTCCCTAGGTGAAGTATATAAGCAGAGGCAGCAGGAAATCTAGCAGAGAATATGAAATGCAAATATGTACTTAGGATGAGTACAGTTGGAGAATGCCAACACCTCAAAAGAAAGGTAATGAACTTCACTATAAAAAATATATACCTGAAGAAATAGTTAACAGATCAGAAAAGTAATTTAAAATAAGTTTGACTAATGTCCCTCTGAGATATAGGAGAGGCAATTGCATCCTTGAAACATGAACAGGTAATAGTAAAACAATAACAGGAAAAGAACCAATTACAAATCTGGTAAATAAATACAGCTGTATTTTTTTTTTTTGAAGACTCAGTAGGTGGGTTGATTAGCAGAATGGACACACTATAAACTGGTCAATAATTTGTAGGGTTAAAGATTGGACCTTGGGCTTGCTTTTCCTTAATGAGTCCTAAATGGCTTCAGAAGTTCCTGATTTCACATCCAAATTCCATATCCAGAAAAGAAAATTTTGTATCCCAAAATTTTCATCAAAAGTCCTAAATTCCAAGCTGACTGGATCACTTGTGAGTCAATCTCTGTGATTAAAGGAATAGTAAACATGGATTGGATTAGGCCTGGGTTTCAAGAACCAATTACTTCAGCAAGGGGAAATGAGATAACCTGGATTGGTTTATCCTACACAGCGCTAATTCCTAAAATTGAGGAGTTGTGTCAACCTTCCCTAAACAACAAAGCTGTTACTTATTGTGGAAAAGGTAAAATCATTGTTGGGGAGACAACCAAAAGTCCTTAGCAATGTTTTCTTTGAGTGGGAAAGCAGAGAAAATTTGCAAAAGGGATTCAGGAAACAAATATACTCACTGAAATTGTTGACACCCTGGTGATACTCCAAGGAGGAGAAAGAAGTTCAGGAATTTTCTTGGTAAGGCTATACAGCAAGGGGTAAATACAGGCTAGCTCTTGACAATGAGATTATGGATGGGTTTTAAGTTTTTCCTTGTTTTTCTTATCTGTAATCTTATCTTTTCTGTAGTCAAACTGTATGGTTTCTCCTTTTTAAAAGAGGCTGCTCCAGCTGGGCCACAGTGGCTCAGCAGACAGAGTTCTTGTCTGCCATGCCGGAGACCCGGGTTTGATTCCTGGTGCCTGCCCATGCAAATAATAATAATAATAATAATAATAATAATAATAATAATAAATTAAAAAGTCTGCTTGTAAAAAATGGGGGGAGGGTACTTTCTTGACAAGTACTTAGAAAGCCAACCACAGGACACCACCAGCATACAGATTTTCCTAATACATTTAAAATATTTGTGCTTTATAAAAATGCACCTACGTATTTTTAGGACGATTTCTATGGCATGTAGCCCTGTGCCAGTTTCACGGGACTCCCTGTCCTACAGTTGCAGAGAGCTTCAGGTGAGGCCGAACATATTTCCACCATATTTTACTAACACCAGATTTTAACTAACCAGTGACTGGTGGTGATTTGAAAGTGCACTCTCAATAAACCCTCCAAAGGATAAATCTTTTGTGTTGTATGATAAGCCCCTGATAGTTCATTAGAGAAAATTATTTTCTTTAAATGAGCATTATTCATTTGAAAGAAGTCCTCTATTATTGTAAACATTTTTATAAAATCTGACAATAGTTGGATGTGACCAGCAGCAGGTGTTCAATATGTGAATCACTCTATTTCCTACTCAAGGGCATCTTCTCTGCAACAGTCTTCCTTCATGTTCCCAACCCTGCTAGGCACTTGACAGAAAATCTGATTTAAATGTTAACAACATTTAAATTTTTATAAGACCCATATTACAGAGAAGGAGATTGAAGCTTTGTGAGATTAAGCATATTGCCAAGACCATATGTCTCTAAGCAAAGGCAGGATTAAAACCTAATTCTTCCTGATTCCAGAACACCTACTCTCTCCACTTCACTAACGCTGCCATGAGGGCAGATATCCAGAGTACTCATTCATTCATTCAAAAAATATTTATTCAGCCTGACACCATTATTGAGCCTGACCCATTATGAGCCTGACACCATGCTAGTCAATGCAGATAAATCCTCTTTTGGCCTTCAGGGATAATAGTCACTGGATGGGAGTGATGGGGAGACAATAAAAAAGTCAACAAATTCATAGCAATGTGTGCCGGTTTGAAAAGATTTAAGTACCCTAGAAAAGCCATACTTTAATCCTAATCAAGTTCTGTGGAAGCAGCCATTTATTTTAATCCCTATTCAGCATTATAGGTTTAGGACTTGATGAGATTATCTCTACAGAGATGTGACTCACCCAATTGTGGGTATCTAACCTTGGATTAGAGGAAGATGTGACTCCACCCATTCCAGGTGGGTCTTGATTACTTTACTGGAATCCTAAAAAAAAAGAGGAAACATTTTGGAGAGAGTCCTTTCAGAGCCATGAGAACCACAAGAGCCCATGCAGTTAGAGACCCTTAGAGAGGAAGAAGGAAAATGCCCCTGGGGGGGCTTCAAGAAACAAGAAGCCCAGAGAGAAAGCTAGTAGATGTCATCGTGTTTGCCACATGCCTTTCCAATTGAGAGAGAAACCCTGAACATCATCGGCCTTCTTGAGTGAACATAAACTCCTGTTGGTGCCTTAATTTGGCCATTTTTATAGACTTGCTTTAATTGGGATATTTTCATAGCCTTAGAATTGTAAATTTGCAACATAATAAATACCCCTTTTTAAAAGCCATTCCGTTTCTGGTATATTACATTCTGGCAGCTAGCAAATTAGAACACTATGTAATTCATGAATGGCAATACACACAATGAGGGAAAAGAATAGGGTGCTGAATTTGGAAATCACAGTGAGCTTATTTAAGCCTATCTAGTTCTTCATAGGTATTAGGTATTCAGAAGAAACTTCTTGATAGCTGCCAGGACTTAGAGTAGATGAAGGCAGTATCACCTACCAGGCGGTGATTTATAATAAAAGCCAGATCAGACTAGTTTCAGTTACACACACTGAGAAAGAAAATTATCCTTGAGCTGATGCAGAACTTTGTGGTCTGATGTGATTAATAATTAGTAAGTACCATTCCTGATAAATGGCATAAACCATTTTCTGATGGATTTCAATGAAATTAAGACTCTCTTCTAGAAAACCCACCATGCTGAAACTTCTCCTCCAGCTTCATTCCCCACCTTCCTCATCGTGCCAGAGCTGCTGGAAACTGGAGAACATGGACCACATCCATGGGCTTCCTAGCTGTCTAGCTTGGGTTGGGTTTGGCCAGTGAGAAGCACCAGCAGGAGCCTGGAGGGCAAAGGGCAGGAGGAGAGTGAGGTCCAGTTATGCATTCCCTGGTTCCCTCCCTGCAGACTTGCCACAGACAGCTACACCTGCCTACTGAAGTCCTCAGCTCCTGAAGGACAACATCAGACACATAGCTCCCTTTCAGTTCTAAGGGTAGCAATGGCTCCCATAGCTCTAGCTCTGAAGACCACACTACCCCTTGTTAGTGTCCCCAAACCCTGCATATGCCATAACAGTCTCTATGCAGGTGTCAGCACATTTCCCAGTTTGAGTGTGCCACTTCTTTTCTTTTTCTTTAATTCAATTTTATTGAGCTATATATGCATATACACATAATCCTCCAAATTGTACAATCAGTGGTTTACAATGTCATCATATAGCTATGCATTCATCACAATTGATTTTTGAATATCGTCATCACTCCAAAAAAATGAAAAGAATAAAAATTAAAACAAAAGTGAAAAAGAACACCCAAAACACCTCATACCCCACTGTTACTTATATAATGTTTGTCCTTTTTTTCTTACTCGTTTCTCCATACACAGGATAAAGGGAGTGTCAGTCACAAGATTTACACAGTCACACATCTGAGCAACCAAAGAGATTCTCTGGGTTCCATTTGCTTCCTACCAAGACCTTGACTAATACAGGCACCAGCTAACTGTCAACCTTGGAGGCACCTAACAATCTTTGACCAGTCTCCCAGAATGTCTAATTATCTTTATCTAAATAGTCTTTTTTAAATATCCACAGTAACAATATGAACATAATTAACAGCACTGAAATATACATCTAAAAGTGACTAAAAAGGGCAATGTTATATTGTAAATCTAACAAATTGGAAAAAAAAATCCATGGAACTGCACTACACAAACAGTGAACACTAAGTTAATCCATGGACTATAGTTAATAGAACAATTATATAAACGTGCTTTTCCTCAAGTATAACAAATGTTCCACACCAATGCAAGTCGTTAATAATAGGATGGTGTATGGGAATCCTGTACTTTATGCATGATTGTTCTGTAAACCCACAACTTTTAATAAAGAAAAAAATATTTTATATCTATTTATTTTTATTTTATTATTTATTTATTTATTATTTTTTATTTTTAATAAAGAAAAAAATGCAGGCTAATAGTGATTATCTAGCCTTCGTTTTTTCTCTAAAAAGTCTGTGTCAAGTAAGAAATATTTGAGTTACTTTGCTCATAAGCCTTTTCCCTTGCAGAGAGTTTGAAAAACACCTTTGATATAAACTTGGAATTAATTTGTCTGAGAACTTACTTTGACAACATGAATTAAAAAAAAGAGTCACATCCTTTTCTATAAACCCAATGAAGTCCCAGCTTTCCGTCCTTTTAGATATTGGTATAATGCCTTGCATGAGAAGTTCACTGAAAGAAAATGTGGTAAGAGTTTTACATCAAGATTCAGCTACTGAGTTAAAGCATGACCACAAAAATCCTCCAATCAGCATCTAAACACAGGGCAAGTATGAAATCAAAATCCTAGAGAGAAACCATTGGTCCTGCTGGATCCTTATGCCCTGTTTATATAAAGGCAGGAGTGTCCGATCAATATTTCTAGCAAATCTACACATTGAACACCACTCATTTCGTCTGTGACAAAATCATATCTAATGTCCACTATATTAATCAAAGCTACCTTGTTTTAGTGTAGATCTAATGTAACTCAGAGATGCAGAGTATTGAAGTCTCTGGAGTGTCTAAACTTTTGTTTAGGACTTTCATGTGTTAACCATCTCTACAGTATATAATTTCTCATTTGAGTTTTTCAGATATTAACTGTCTCTATGGTGTAGATAAAAACCAACTAATATAGATTTTAGTGTCATTTATATAAATGGTTTTATACAAAAACCAACTAATATAGATTTTAGTGTCTATACTGAAGTGATTTAGAGTAGAGTGATTTAGACAGAATTCTGCTGGCTCAGGTCATTTATTCATCTGTACACAGAGCACATTATTATGGTCTTGTTATGCTATTCCTACAAGACAAAGCTGCCTACAAAGCCCTGACACTGAATCATCATGGAAAGCCATAAAATTTCATTGTATCACAGAAACCATATTACATTTGTATAATCCCTAATGATCCCTGGTTTTATATAAATGACATTTCATTCCTAAATAAACAATCATAATTTATTGAATAACTCTATTGCTATCTCAGTAGCCTGTTCTTCCTTCTAAATTTACTATTTCCTTTTGCTCAGATAATAGTCTAAACAACTACAAATCAAAGTCCACATCCTTGGAAGAGCACAGTGTGAAATGCTCAGGGTACACTGTGACATATGGTCTTCATTGGTGCCATTTATCTTCAGAACTTCCTCATATGGGAGAAGAATGCACTCTCGCCTCCCTACTCAAGTATGGGGAGGCAGGCGGGTATATCCTGTCATCTTCGCTCATTCATTATTAAGCAACTAATATGAGCGTAACTGCAAAGGTAACCTGGGAAGCCTGAAAAGGGAAATTTAAGGTTATTGTAGGAAGGCTGTTCCCATCTGGCTAAAGATTATGGATAATTATCCAGTTTTTAGAGCTGGGAAGAATAAACTTTTACGAGGCCTAATGGTGGCTAATTGCTTGCAAATGTCAGAATACAATTTTTTCAGCCATTACACCAGCTCCCAGTAGCTTTACTTTCTGAACTGTGGACCCAATCCATTTCAATTGTTTCTAAAGGACTGTGCAAAATATTTGGCTGTGTAGGAATTTCATTGTATCGTTTAAAATAGGTCAATTTGATGCCGTTTAGGTGAAAGACAGAGACTTTTCAGTGTAATGATGTTGTATGATTCATGTGTAATGTAGTCATGTGAAAGATGTTTCAAAGAATGAGCTATTATGTTAAAATCTCTACTTTAGTAAGAAATATAAAAATAAAATTTGATGACAGGCATTCCACATGCAAGTTAGGAATCTATTAACTTAGATCAAATCACCTAAAAAGTGCTTAAAAACAGGGAAGAGTTGCCTACAATAATCTGTCCAAGTAGATATAACGAGATGGGAAAGAAAATATGATGAGGAGGTTCTGAGAAGCTGGAGAAAGCATAAACTACTAAGTGGATATCTAGGTGCTAACAGAGTTAGAACTGAACTTGATAAGAAGCCCCAGAAAGGAGTTCAGAGAGACCTTAATGCAGGCTATATGGGACTATAGCAGTTTGCCATATTTTTTTAATGACTACAAATTATTTGATACTCTTACCCTCAAGTGGCAGGATCTCTGCTTCTTCCCTTGAGTGTGAGTGGGCTTGTGACTGCTTCAACCAAACTGTTCTAGTTTGCTAGCTGCCAGAACGCAATATACCAGAAACAGAATGGCTGTTTAAAAAGGGGAATTTAATAAATTGTTAGTTCATGGTTCTAAGAGTGAAAATGTCCCAACTAAAGGAAAACTATAGAAATGTCCAATCTAAGGCATCCAGGGAAAGATACCTTTAAGAAGGCCAATGACATTTTGGGTTTCTCTCAGCATGTAGCAAACATGGTGACATCTGCTAGCTTTCTCTCCTCTTGGTTCATGAAGCTCCCCCTGGGGCATTTTCCTTCTCCATCTCCAAAGATCTCTGGCTGCACAGGCTCTGTAGCTCTTTCCAAAATGGTTCCCTGTTAAGGGCTCCAGTAAGCAACCCTGCCTTAAATGGGTGGAGACACACCTCCATGGAAATCATCTAATCAGAAGTTAGACTGAGTGGGTCATGTCTCCATGGATAATCGAAAAACTCCCACCCAGCAATGTTGAATGAGGATTAAAGGACATGGGTTTTCTGGGGTCCACAAATTCAAGCCAGCACAGCCACTCTATGACTTCTGAGACTAGGTCAAAAAAGGCCTGGTGGTTTCCACCTGGTTTTGTTGGGATATTTGCTCTGGGGGAAGCCAGCTGCCCAAGTGGAGCTCCTTTCCAACAGCCAGTATCAACTGTCTGCCACATGATGTACCACCTTGAATGTATAGCTCAGTCAATTCTTTGGATGACTACAGTTCCTGGACACATCTGACCTCAACTGTGTGAAACACCTCAAGTAAAAAGTGTCCTGGTGAGCCCTTTTCCAATTGCTAGCCAACAAAATTTGTAAGCAAATTTAAATGACTGTTTTAAGCACCTAAGTTCTGAGGTAATTTGTTGTATAGCAAAGGTAACCAGAAAAAGGACTGACAAATTGAATTGCAGGGAATCTGGGTGGGGACTTTTTTACAAAGTAGAATATGATATTAACTGCATTAAGCAAGTTTAATAAAAATAAGACTGAAAACTTGATGGCAAGTTCTGGCAAGCTGTCCTTAGAAGCTCTGGAACCTTCTGATAAAGGGGCCCACACATACACACCACATACTCACATCAAATAAAACTGACCTGGTCAATCCTTAACTCTAGAATCAATTTACTCACATTTAATTTTAACAGAAGTCCCATTGATGCTAAAATATTTCCTCAAGACAAATAGATTCGAATGGTACTGGGAAATTTTTATTTTAAAAAAGTATTTTGAGTGCATGGGTGGTTCAGTGGTAGAATGCTAGTCTTTCATGTGGGAGATCCAGGTTCAATTCCCAGACCATGCACCCAAAAATAAAAATAAAAAAGTATTTTGTGTTTTTTAAACCCAAGCCAAACAGAATCTTCCTTAGTTGTGCCTGATCTAAACCTTTCTCACTAATAACAATTTTATTCTTAAAGGTTTCACTAGCTCTGAATCAATTCTGTTATGACTCATGTGGTATGTGGGTAGCAGCTAAAGACTTTCTAGAAGGGTAAGTTACTACAGGGAAAACATCCCAAATGGTTTTGAAACCTAAATTGTAACAGTTATAAAACATCCAAGGCACAATCTTCAGGCGGCCCTAAAATGAAATGTGCTGTGGATTAGAAGCAGGTACATGTTTGGAAATGGAATAAAATAGAAAATAACCTTTTTAAAAGTAAGTTAGAACAAAGGTCTAATGTTCACCAAAAACATCCAACAATTGGCTTAATAGGAAGAGAGGGGAGAGGGT
>PVIY010030432.1:0-30951 GCA_004026745.1 Myrmecophaga tridactyla | reverse complement strand
CAACAGCTATTTAATATCCAAGAGGGCTGACTTACAATCAGCCTTTTAAAAAAGCCTCTCAGACATGGTCATAAATAGGGTTGGCACAATATGGATGGAAAAAGAATCCAGAAAGAGGCCTTGGATCTTGAACTGAATATTTTACCAGGACACTGAATCCACCAGGTGTACCTGACCTTTAGTATTTAATCCCTTTTCCAGAGTCAGTGCTGGAATCCATAAAATAAAGCCTTTGATCCTAACTATGACGTTTCTCTCCAAAATTGCCAAACAAGCCATCTATAAATGATGAGCCATCTTGAATAAATGTGTGACTCCAATATAAATGTAAGCTATGAGACCTCAGTATCTAAAAACCATTATGCTAGTTGATTCTTTGCCAAAAACTATTTATCTCTGATTAAATTACCCATCAGAAATACTGATTGTGCAAACAGTCCTCCACTAAATGAAATCTCAGATGATTCATGTTGATGGAAAACATCATTGCTTTGACTTCCAGTAGAAAGTGTCCATGGTAGGAATTAATTCCATAAGGATGCGTGCACTACTCTTCCAAGATGATAGAGTATTTAAAATGTTCTTTCCCTATATGGGCCTCTAAACAGGAACAAATTCATAAAACAAAAATAATCAAGGTAGGAGGGGCACTATTTCAAGAACATAAAGAAATATTCGAAATAATCTTTTCACTTGTGTAACCTTTAAGATAAACTTATGAACAAATACATGAAATAAAAAATAATCAAAAGAAGATCCTATATAATGATAAAACAGCAGATAACAAAATAGGCATTCAGAAGGTGACTAGATATTAATTTATACATACAACTTTATGAGAAGTGAATGTATAGAATTTAATATACAATATAATAAGTACATAGCAAATAAATTTGTATGTACTATAAGGAAATGTGTGATACATTTAGAAAATATAAGCACTTACTTTACAGGATAAATAAGAATTAAATTGGTCTTACATTGAAGATGAACTCTAGTTTTAAATTTATTGCCAATACACATCACAGTTAAAGATTTAAGAAAATACAATACCTAGGATAAAGATTAAAGTTGTTCACATTAATAAATATGGGTTATAATTTTATAGTACTTTGTTATGCAGACCAGTTTTAAGTATGACTTGTCTTTACCTCAAGCTTTTTGATGGTCCTTGCTTTAAGATATGTTTGCATCTAATAAATCATGCAATTTACATATAGGACTCGAATTCAACATTTACAATTCTCAAATTTGCAACTGATAGATGCAATTTTGCAAGAATCTGCCCAATGTATGTAGCAAACATCTAAATTAAGTCTTTTACAGGTAAGTGGCCAGGTCTACAGGTATGCAATGCTGGATTTCCACAAAGCATCCCTATTCCATTGTTACCCAACTTCTAAACTAGAAGATGTGCTGAGAGGTAGGTGTGTGGGAGCGTCCAAGGAACAGGTTCTGAAATAAGAATTGGCATTGAAACAATTGAGAGGCTATCCCACATCATGAAGAAGGGAAGAATGATTTGCATCTGCTGACAGGGATGGTGTTTAACAAAAGCAAAAAGTCAATAGTAGAACTTCAGCTCAAGATTTAGAGACCTTAACGTTTAGAGCTATATCCAAGCCAGTGGTCCTCGGACTTTAGCTTGCAAGTATCCTCGACGATATTTATGAAAAGGCCGATACCTGGACCCATGCCCAGAGATTCTGATTCATGTGATGCAAGTCTACCAAGTAATTTGCTTCGGAGAAACATTTGCTCATAACAAATAGCAGGAAATAGTCTTTGATTAAAAAACCAAGCTGTGCAAGAAAATATACCAATGAGGTCATTACTTACAGACAACCCCCTCAGGAGACTTCATCATAGTAATGTGTGGACAGAATTCATCCCCAATTAAATTTCTCTTTCTGTCTTTTTCAGCTGAAAGTTTGAAATCAATTACCATTTAATAATGATTGTACCAATTCTGAGATAAAAGGAAAAACACCATGGTCCTTAATTCCAAAAATAATAGAAATCTCTAGGAAGTCCTTGCTGCATAGAAATTAAATTTTATCTGCATAACCTTAAAGTGTTTTGTAGTGCATAGCATCTTGTTCAGTCTTGTATACTGTTCCTATATGATCTAATCTTCCAGTCAATGTTCCAAAGAGAAAACTTAATCTAAACACTTTCTCAGATTTTCCAAATATCAACATTTTCTGATTTACAGTGATACATAACAAGGTTATTAATTAATTAATTTTTGTATGCTGCAGACAACATCTTTATTAAAGACACTACTAAAAATCTGGCAAACGTTTCAAAACAGATTTGTAAACATAATGTTTCCCTTTTCATTTGGTAACACTTTAATAAAACTATATGACAACACAAGTTGAATTAATGTTGTTCAAAATCCTTACATTTTTGACACATAAGTTATGTTTTCACATGGTAAAACAAGTGATAATTTATATCAAAGTCAACAAATAAACTCTGTGAAATGAAAGCCTGTGCATGTTTTGTTTTGTTTGTTTTCGCCAAGTTAACATTTTTGTTAAACTGAAATTGGTATATAGAGCAACAGGGGCTGCGAATCTTGCAATCCAAGTATGCTTTTGAATATAAATGACGAGCCTTGCTAACAGGTGCAAAACAAATTTTCTTCATTAATTTTCTAATATTTTACTCTATGATGTGAACATTGCATGTAATTTTATCCTTAGCCTTGATACTGTAAAATGATACAGCATGTGCAAAATAATATACAAGAAGATATTAAAAGGTTTAAGAGAATCAAACATATTCTGACAGAATGTATCATCCATCAATATCTTAGAGATATTTCAACACAATAATGAAATAGTTGTTCTGTATAAAACTATGTTTCCAAGGAAAACTTGTACTAATTACAGTCAGCACTTACTTTACCATCAGCTATAAATCAATTTATTTCCTTTTTTCAATAAGATTAAAAAACAGTGAGATATTGCATAACAAATCAATCCTTTTGGCCAATACAAGAGTTAATTTTTTTTTTAATCAAGTGAATATACAATATTGCTTAGTGGTAGACTTTTTCTTTCTTCAACCATCAGACTCTCTAATTTCCCTTCTGAGGAGTACTTTGGTATAGTTAAGGGGATTTTTCTCCTCCTTAAATATGTTTGACAATGTGGGGGAGAGATAGAATTCCCAGCAAAATAGCAATGGAAGCTAGCGAGTTTTCCTATCACAGCTCCATATATGCTGACTGATGGCATGGTACTCCTGGGTCAGAGACAAAGGGCTTTAATACACACAGCAAAAGTTGTAGCAGGAGTACCAGCATTATCTCGCTGGATGTCTGCACCCCAAATCTTTTAGGGGAACACAGAAGGCCAGGTGGAATCCACATGCGCAGTGCAAAAAGAAACCCAAACTTAGTGGGAATCGATTACTTTTGTATTTGCTTATTAGCAAGCCTATTCTTTTTCCTGGAGAGATATCAGGTGCATCTCAGGACTACATACTGCATTCCTGTAATGAGTTTCTTCACTTCTCAAGAGTGTCATCTGCATAAACAATCCTGAGAAGTGGTCTCTGTAAAAGAACAATCAAAGCATTGTGATTTGTGTACACTCTGCAAGATATGTAAGAGCAAAAAAGGTCCATGGCAAACTGCCTCTAATCACTTGTTTTATTAATTCCATATATAGTTAATGACCACATATATAATAATATATACAGTCATTATTAACTACATATATTAAATATATGTGTGTGTGTATATATATACATATACCCACACACAAAGAGAGAGAGTATTTTGGTCCATACATCACTTCTATTTATTGCTCACAATAAAACTATTTTAAGGGAACAATTATTATTAACCATTCTTAGAAGAACAATTAAGTCTTTAAAAATATTAAGTGAGTGGGAGAGTAGTAAGTTCATGGTTCTGAATTAATGAAGATTAACTTCTCAAACTCTCTGCTCTAGAGGCTTGCGTGAGGTGGATCAGTAAGAATTATTTCTCCTGACAGTTTTGCCATTCTAAGCCAGGAAAGTCAGTTATGATGTAGGCTTATTTATTGGAATGTTAGATTGCCTGAATGATTGACAGCTATTTGTATTTGTTTCTCTGGTTTTTTTTTTTTTTTTTTTTTTTTTTTTTTTTTTTTTTTTTTTTTTTTTTTTTTTTTTTTTTTTTACTCTTCTATTCCAAGATTGTAGAAAGTTCTTTTCTGGTCCCACAGTTTAGTGATTTTTGCAGTACTAAAAGCATTTGTTGGGTAAAGACAGTGCCTCATCTGGTTTGAAATGGGAGGAAACTTAAAAAATTAGAGAGATATTTATAGGGTTTCTGGGTAGAAGAGAGAGAGTGGAGAGACACATACTTTGGGATAAGTAGGCAGGAGCAAACATAGACCAATACCTAGGAAAAAGTTGGTGGCCTGATTTGGGGAGTGTCAATAGGACATGGCAGGGTATGTGGAAGGTGGGAGGTGGAAGTTGTGGTAGGGGCAGCTGGCGTGGTAGTAGCTGAGCCTGTGAATTTTAGGTGTGCTTGGAACATGAACGATCAGGTTAGAGGCAGTAACTCCTGAAGTTTTCTTTCTGTTTTAGATAAACGCCAACCCCTTTGCACCAAAGTGGGTTGATTGAGGTGAATGGGACTGTCCAGACTCTGCCCGAGTTCAAAGTCAGATCTAATTTAGTTCAAAGAAAAGAATAAGACTTTATTTGAATGCCATTACGTGTAAAGAGGTGACATATGTGCAACATATAAAATGCACCAAATTATTGGCCAAGAAGAAATTCAGCCAAGTTGAACTTGTCTGGTGCCCTTAGTTTTAACTGCATCCAGAAGGGACCATGCCCTCATTGTTTAGACAATTACTTGCCACTCCCTTAAATGCCGCCTTTGAAAAAATGATTTGGGAATTGATTAATGTGGACATATTACAAATAAGTTTAGTAATATCTGTTTTTATGTGGAATAATCCACTTCATGGGAAAGAATAGTCAATGGAAATAATATGTGGCCTACTAAAGAAAGGAATATTTAGGAATCACCATTATAAAATGAACGTTTGACAATGACTTTGGTTCAGGCTGCAGAATGATTTCCCAGAAGCCACTGCAAAAACCCTGCAATGTCAATCTTTTCGAACCTATGGGAAAAAGCATGTCAGACATGTTTTTTGAAAACTGGTACCCTCAGATTCTGTGGCTTAATAATTTTTCAATTTCCCTCTCTGTTTAATATGATGCAGACTACATCAAGTGTACTATACTAATATAAAGAAATATGTATATTTATTATCAGACTCGGTTTAATTTGATTCCAAATTAAAAATGAAATAATTGCAAATGTAATATGTTAATAAGTCAATAATTCCTCCATTTATAAAATAGAGATTACTAGCTTTCATAATCTTTTCACAAAGTTCATATATAACTATGATAAATATGGATCACATGATTATTTCTATGTAAATGAAGTTCATGAGATATAATATTGATAGTGGCACAATAAAAATTGAGAAAAACTGTAAGTCCAAAATATATTTTAAATGTATAGATTTTTTTTCTCCCATACCTATTCCTTGCTGGATGAAACATCAATTTTTTTTTCATTTCTCAAACTAACTGGGTCAAATTTATCTACATAATAAATACCTAGAACAGTCAATTTCATAGTGGCAAAATTTTCATAGTAAAATATGTTGAAAGTAACAATGTCAACCAGATACGCTTTCAAACCAATGATATCATAGTCTTGTTTTTTTCTTCTCATATCATAATGGTAATAACAATCCTTTGTAAAGCAATTTTACTGAGATTTCAGTATATGTTTACGAACTGTATGAGACTTCGAAGGTGTACACATGGAAACTATAATTCTTGTCCTAGAGAAATATACAATCTAATTTGTTAAAACAGACAAAAGCCAATTATAATTCTATCTAATAAATGCTTTGACATAGAGGCATAGAGGAGAACAACTAATATTAACTTTTCCCTAGATGGTTCAGCAAAGAGAAATGGGGGTTAGAAAAAAAATCCAATATTTCTCTTTGGAATTTCCTTTCATAATGTTGTGACTATGGTATTATTACAGGTATCTTTTACAAAAGTCTCAAAGGAGGAATGGGATAAAACTGCTGAGAAGGGGGTGGGTTTAATATGGAGCAGAGGGAGAAGACATTCTGGATCCAGGAGGAACATGAGATGAAGAGAAAGTCAAGACAAACCTGGCATTTGAAGATGTTAAAAGCAATTTGTATGCCTGGGTCGTTCAAGTTTGAGAAAACAAACCATGAAAAGTGAATCATGGTAACCGGAGCATAAAAGCTTGGGAGAAGTTTCTATGCCCCTTTAGCTCTGGCATAGGTGTTCTTCCATGTTCTAGTTCTCTCACATTCACAATTTGACAATATGTTTTTCCCACTGTGTTGATAAAGCTTAAAGGGACATTATAGAAATTATCCACTTAACCCGCAGAACTGAATTCAACAAATTAGGTTGAAAGAATGCCAACAATACCATCCCATAAAATCCATAATTTTTAATAATTTGGCAAGGTTTTCTGAGCTTCATCAGCTAAAATCCATGAAATAAAAAAGATGCTCACACATTAAAATGAGGCAACATGAAATGTTTCCAAAGTCATAAAAGGTCTTATAAAGACTTCCTTTATTTTTACTTTTTATAAAGTTTTTATTTATTTAAAAAAATAGGAAAATTTTGTTAAGCTTAGAGCCATAAAATTTACACTTTAAAGCAAATAATCACTAATCACTTGGAAGTTTCCCTCCAACCCCCAACCATGATATACTTTCACAGTAGCTACTGCTCAGTTATAATAAACTCAATTTAGAATTTGCTTTGAATATTTACGTATAAAACAGAAGATATCTCTCCTGTAGCTCTCACAATGCTGGTTTCTACATTTAAAGAAATGCACAAAGCATTTGTGAGAAAGGTAAGATTTCATAGCAGAGGAGAGGAAATAGTTTGCATCGTGTACCCCCCAGCAAGCTGATTAAAATCCTTCCTTGTCTTGCCACATCTCCTGAGTAAACTCTCTCTCTCCTAAACCCAACTCTTTCCTAAACCCAATCAAAGGGGCTGGGTCCAATGTTCTCTATTTCCCTACTCAGCACCCAACTTTGCTGTTTCTTTTCTTCAACCATCGGACCTCCAAATTTTGTAACACTTTACACAGTGTAATTCTATATACGGCTTACCTCTTACTTCCAAGTTTGCTGACCCAAACCGATGATCAAATTCTGTAAACCATAGGTTCTCCAATTTTGTGAAACTACAGTTGGTAGATAATGATAGGGAATTATACATAACATTCTTCTTTGTGTTCTACCTGATTATTCATTTTCACAATGGATACCTAATTTGAAGTTATTCCAAGAAAGTATTTCTAAGTTCCTTATGACATACAATAATTATTATATAGACAAATGATTAAACCATCATTAAAAGATTACCATTGCATCTTTGAAACATAAACAAAAATGGAGAATAGTTCAATGAAACATCATTTAAATACCACCAGCCTCAACAATTCTGAATTTATGGCCCATCTTGTTTAATCTATCCTCCTCAATCACATACACACCAGAATATTTTGAAGCAAGTCCTAGATACCATAACATTTCATGTACGTATATATCTAGTTGATATCTTAAATAGATACACTTAGTCATATTCCACTACTATAACTACACAAAATGAACAATAATTTCTTAATATTATTTAATATCCTGTCGGTCTTTACATTTCTGCAATTGTTTTGCATGTGAATGTATATGTAGTCACATTCTCTCTCTTTCTCCTCCCAGCCACACACACACAAACACAGTTTGTTTGAATCAAGATCAAGTAAGGGACACACAGTATAGTATAATTGGTTAATATATTTTAAGTCTCTTTAATCTAAACATTTGCATCTCCACTTTCTTCTTGCAATTATTAAATTGAAGAATAGTTTCCCACAGCCTAGATCATGCATACTACATACTCCTAATATTAGTTAGCATGTTTCTCTCTTCATATCATTCCTAACTCATCACATTCCTTCTGTAAACAGGTAGCAAGATGTACATGCTTGATTCAATCCAGTTTTGATTTGTTTTTCTCCAAAATGCCAATTTAGATGGTGGTATTGTTTCTAAGAAAGCATTGTCTAAACCAAGGCCAACATTGATGAGTAAATCTTTGGGAACTTGGATTGGGCATGGTTTCATGGATAAAACAGCAAAAAATACAAGTGACAGAAAACAAAACAGAGATCTGTACTATAGTGTGAAACCAGGAAGGAGGCTCTGCAAGAGTCTCCAGGAATGTTATGCAGAGACAGGATTGGAGCACGTAACCAAGAACAAGGCTGCAAGTGTCCAGGAACATTATGCGGAAACAGAAAAAACCAGGATCGAGGCTCCAAAGTTTCAGGAAGTAGGTTTTATTAGTCTATGGCCATAGGGCTTAGCCCAGTAGCCTCTGAAAGTCTGAGCCCTGAGCACAGCCTGATACTAGATTTTTTAGACAAAGTAGCTCGTTTGGGACAGGATTTTTCCCAATATGGTAACTAGCGATGCTTGAAGGAGATGATTGGCTGTGTGCTGGCGATCAGACCCGGAAGGATTACAAAAGTGAGATTACAGAAGCAGATGAGTGGTTACGGGGAATGAGGCTCCTATGGAAGGCTTTTATCTTTGCTTACATGTGCTTTCAACTGTCCTTGGAACTGGGAGACTTTCCAAAGAGGGAGCAGCTTGAGTAAACAAGGAGCCTGCTTGCTGCCAGGGGCCTGTGTGCTACATTCTCCCCTTTGAAGCTTGCCATACCAGTAGGCAATAGCATCACCTATATCTCATCCTCTTCTTGTTGCAGGTATTGATATGTCCTGATCTGAGCTGGGCGTGGGAAAAAAAGGTAGCCAGGCAGGGTTTAGGCCCCTGCAAAGTTGGTGGGGGAGGGGGGTGATGGTCTGTGCCCCACCTCTGTTGGCCCCAGGTTTATATCCTGAGGGCCCTTTGTGTCTGTGCTTGTCTTATGTTGTTCCTTTCCCAAGGAATCTCAGCTGTCTTTGCCTAACCAATCATCCTCTGGGGCAAGCAAGGTGACGTGGGGTGTGCAAGTGAGGAAGGGGCAATGCCCCCTGAGAGGATCCATTCTGTCTTCTTGACAGCCTATGCCCCCTGGCCTCCATGCCCAGCATCTGCCTTGGGATTCCCTCACCTGCTGCTGGAGCCCCAGCTCTGGTCACATGTTTTAGGGAACCCAGATTTTTTCTCCAGTGAGGACACAGCTCATAGCTTTGGACAAGAGACAAACTGCATGGCACCAGCTCCCAGGAGGCCTCCACCTCAGCACAGCTAAGAGCTCCCCCGTGATCTCGTACACATTGCACTACCAAGAGGACTGCACCAGAAAATGTCAGATTTGGTGGGGGGTAAAACTGTACATGTGTTGAAATCAGGTGGACTTGGGAACTGTCTCCCTTTCTAGGGGTTATGGTGATAACCTTGCTGCCCTAGAATAGCAAAAACAGCACTACTGATCCTGGTGAGGTGGGATCACAGCATACTGGGGGACCTTCCTTTAGGGTGCATATGGAATACTGGGTTTCGTTAAGAATGCAGGTCTAAGAACTGCCCTGGCATGAATACTGGTTATAGAATGCTATGGTAGGTTCTACCTTTTTCCCAACATAGGTGATCTTGAGGCATGCCTGGTATGCATCATTCCCCTTGGAAGGGTTTATGACCATGCCGAGCAGAAACAGAGGAGTGAGGTGCATGGTGCTGGCTATAGGGGATGCCACCACATGAACGTACAATCAGCCTCAGGGAAGGAATGGAGACACACACTCTGGGCAGTGGCTAGGAAGGGGTAAATTACCTGGTAAGAGAGATCCACCAAATTAGAGTAAAGTTGGTTTTCAGGAAGAACTCCAGGTGACCTATTTCCAGGAGGGCTGAAACGGCTCTTTCCTTGCAAAGAGCAAGAAAAGACAATTAGTCCACAGACCCAGCAGGCGGGGATGTCCATGCATCGATTCCTCAATATTTGGCCATGCATAGATCAGTCAACTTCTGGGGTGACTGAAGCAGAGCTCAGAGGTCTCTTCAGGCTTCAGCCGTGCATTGACTAGCTGCTTCTGGTGAGCTAGAGCAGGTCAATGATGGTCATTCAGGCCTCAGACACTGGTCAGCTGATCTTGGCTGTGATGGAGAAGGGTGCAGTGGCTTCTGGAAAATGATGTGCATTGGGTGTTCAGGAACAGTCAGGGGTCAACTGTGATGGCCCTCTTGACCCAAGAGTGGTGAATCCACAGGATGATCTCTGAGACTCTGACAGCTGTTAGGGTTACTAAAACAACACTGTAAAGACCTCTCCATTGAGGCTGGAGGGAGCCTTTTTTTTTTCCAGTTTTTTACCCACACCAAGTCCCCTGGCTCAAACTCATGTAAGGGAGGGTAGATGCTAAAGGGTTCAGGAACTGCTTCCAACACTTTCCCTTTTTGGTTCACCTAAAATGTTTCCTAACTTTGACCATAATTTCCATTTCCACAAACCTTTGGCAACTTACTATATTTGTTCAAGCTTTGTCTTATATTTTCCTCATTCTGTAACAATTTTATCTTAGGACAAAACTACTCTCTTTATTCTTTTTAGCAAAACACATCCTTTATATCCTTCATACTTAAGTCATTACTTCAAGCAAACATTTCACCACATACAATTTTCATAACAATGGAATTTGTCAGAATAACGTTAAATGCTTAAAATGCTTTAGTTAATGCATAGTTGAAACATCAATATACAATTATTTAATAAGAATTAATGGCACATATCAAGAATTTTTAATAAAACTGTATAGATAAAACTTGCAAGAAAGGAATTTCTCAATATTAAACACCTTCCCCAATTCAAAAATATGAAGCATAAAATCAAAAAGGAGCCACAAATTTGGAGTCAAAGATAATGGGGTTTGGCCTAATCCCTTTGTCTGGAAGAAAGGGACTAAATGAAGGTACAGAGGTGCCAAGGGAGCTGGACAGAGGTCTTCTGCCTTGCCAGGAGTAGGAGCACTATTCACTTTATGATTATAACTTGTGTTACATTTTTCTTCGTACATTCTCCTTATCTTATTATCTGATGAAACATTAATACTTTTTTGGTTGACCCCAGCTTCCAGCAGGGCTTGGAACATGTCTCTGAGGGAAATCCTGTTGCTGGTATTGGGGAGCCATCTCACATTATATCTTTTGGTCTTTCTTTCCCCTGTATGCCAGTCTCCCATGTCTCCAGGCTCTGCCATTTCATTTAAGACATTGTTAAGTAGATTGCCTGTTTCTCCTAATAATAAAGTTATTATCAAGTGTTTATGTGCTGGATGTGCTACCTTAATGATAGCATTTCTTTGTGAATCATTGACAGGGAGGAGGTGATATGTGTCCGCTTCTCCTAATACAATTGCTGACTTCATGCTTCCCTTTTCAATCTCTGCATAGCATCTCGGAAAGTGTCCTAGAGTCGATCACCTCATGGCCACATAGTGGCAGTGGGGCATGCGCATCCCACCCCTGTACAGCCAATGCCAACAAGTTAGAACTTTCTCAAATCCACCAACTAAACTGAAAAGCAGTCTATATAAAAGGGTTGGTGCTAATTCCTACAAGTTTCATGCAATCAGCATAGTCCGGCACAGCTCATCCAGCCCCTGCACCAGCAATTCTGACCATCCAAGTAATTAACGGATCACCAGTTTTTTTCAGTAAAATGCTTAAGCATGTCAGCTATTTCTTGTTCTTTTATAATGGTTTTGAAAGTAATCTGATTGCCCTGTTTCTCTTCTTTTTGCGTTTGTATTGGGCAAACTCCTATTTCTGGAGGATAATTACTCTTTTCTTTCTGACAAACTTTCTGGTCTAAAATATTTCCATTTTTTCCCATCATTTGTCTCATTCCACACGTCATCATCCCACTTATCAGGGTCCCAATCCGCAGTGGCAGTGGCTAGTACCATATGTACTTTCTTTTTGTTCACTTTACCTTGTCTCTTCTTATGTTTATATCAGGCCACATGGATACTTTTTCAGTTACTGACCGATAATTACAAGTTTGATTTTTCAAACTAAAGTTTTGATTCTGTAGCACTGACAGTTTTTCCTGTAATTCTGCCAATTCCTTTTCATGATTCATTTTTTCAGAGATTGCTTGATCTCTCTGTTCACATTTTTCTATATGCTGTTAACAAAACCCATCCTTTTCAACACACTCTAATCATTTCTTTTCCTTTTTCTAATGAAGTGTTTTCTAGATGCAGAGTAACTTGAATAGGCTCTCTCTGTTTGGTTCTATTCCCCTCATCTTCACAGGGTCCTGTGCATTTTGCCCATTCTTTTGCAAGTGCAGAGTGAGTTAAATCGTCCCATCCTGGGATTTCTTGTTTCTTTACTTTGAGCTTAGAGGACTTTTTAAAAAATAACATTTTCTCCTAATCCATGTCCAAAGCATATGACCCACTATTAATCTATCTCAGGTAAATCTTGCAGAGGAGTTACTGACTTAAAACTTTCCAAATGTCTTATAACATTAGAAAGTACAAACTGGGGAGACAAAATGTTCAAATCCAAAATGTTCTACATACAAAATGGATAAGAAATTGGTAACTTCAGATTTATCAAGAATGGTCCTAATAAAGCATTACAATATTCATAAGAGCACAGTCTATATTTTCTGCACAAATTTTCTAAAGCTTGTCTTACTGACCTTCACCACTATGAAATCATGCTGAAATGTGAATCCTGCTCACAGCATCAATTTTGTCACTCAAAAGGCAACATGAAATTTGGGGCCACTTAATTTATAGGCTCAGATTCAAGTACAACACAAAGACTTCAGTGATATAAAAACAGATTTATTAGGAAATTAATTAAAGAAAATAATTAAAAGATAGTAATTAAAAGAGTTTTCAAGAATAAAGCATAATTAAGTCACCTGATAAGATGGCACCAACACCTGAAGAGAAGGGCTGGAGAGTTTCAGAAGCAGCATTTCAACTCTTATTAGTAAAAATCCATGGTGAACTTGGAGACAGCATTCCGTTGTCCTCAACTCCTTAGTTAAGATTCATAGCAGGGCATAAGATTCTCATAAGTTGTTCTCCCTGTCTCATAAGATTCTTCTATCTAATTGCTCACATGCAGTTTTTTATACCTTCACACAATAGTGGCCAAATTCCAGTTAACTTACATGGCTGGGCCAGTTGGGTCCTCTGGGAACTGGTTAGAGACTGAGAGGAGCTTTCTGGGACCTATATCTCTTTATCAAAGTACACCCCTTCCAGGAGGATAATCAGTCCTCCCAGCTGGAGTACACATTCCAACTGTTTCTCACCAAGGCCACATAATGGCAGTATCAGTTCTACAGAACAGGCTCTACAAATTTATCTTTTCCATACTAGGTTATTGTTTTAGTCTGCTAGCTGCTGGAATGTGATATACCAGAAATGGAATAGTTTCTAAAAAGGGAATTTAATAAGTTGCTAGTTTATAGTTCTAAGGCTAAGAAAATGTCCCAATTAAAACAAGTTTATAGAAATATCCAATCTAAGGCATTGAGAGAAAGATACCCTGGTTCAAGGAGGCCAATGAAGTTCAGGGTTTCTCTCTCAAGTGAGAAGGCACATGGCGAACATGATCAGGGTTTCTCTCTTATCTGGAAGGGCACGTGGTAAGCACAGCATCATCTGCTAGCTTTCTCTCCTGGCTTCCTGTTTCATGAAACTCCCTGGGAGGCATTTTCTTTCTTCATCTTCAAACATCACTGGCTGGTGGACTCTCTGCTTCATGGTGCTGCAGCATTCTCTGCTCTCTCTGAATCTCCTGGCTTTATCTCTTGTCATTCTCTTTTATAAGATTCTAGTAAACTAATCAAGAACCACCTCCTGAATGTTAATCCATCTTAACAACCACTCTTGATTGAATCACATCTCCCAGGAGGTGATCTAATTACAGTTTCCAACATATAGTGCTGAATAGGGATTAGAAGAAATGCTGCCTTTACAAAATGGGATTAGGATTAAAACATGGCTTTTCTAGGGTACATACATCCTTTAAAACTGGCACAGTTATAATTTCCTTAAGGCAGGAGTGATGGCTTATTAATCTTTGTTTTCTTATTAGTGTTTAAGCAGTTCCTTGCATATAGTAGGGACACAGTTTTCCAAATGCATGCATGAATGAAATGATGCATATATATAATCCTCATACTTTTTACTATATACCATTTACATATAATATCATATAATGAAGTTAAAGAATGGTTCTGTAACAGGGTAGTCTTAATGCTTCTTTGGTAGACTATTCAATTGTTATTGTGTGTAGCAAAATCTTATATCAACACTGTTACAAGATTTTAAATTTTAAAACCTCTACACAGATGTTCTCTTACTCTGAAATGTGAAAATTTAAATTTATAAGACAGAGTAATGATAAGACATAGTACAAAAGAATTTCTTTCTATCCTCCCCCAAAGTGGTCCACTCTAATTCACCCAGTCTCCTAAGTTGGCTGGGGGTCAACTTGACTCCCCAATCACCAGCAAAAGCTTCCTTAAAGTTGGACATCATGCACACAGCGGGGTCTTACTGACTTTCGTCCCATAGCTATGGCACCAATGATTAGGGACAGGGCTTGCAGACAGACAACAGAGGTTCTGGACAAGCAGTCGCTTCATTTGGTCTGGCCTGGCCCTTAGCAGGGTCACGGGAATTACAGGGTCTGAACCCAGCCACGGCCTGGTACATGGCTCTATGGCCCAGGACTTCCTTTCACTCACACTTTCACACACACCCTTCCCCAACCAGCCCTAAGACTCCTGTTTCACCTGGTTGTCTGGGCAGAGACCAAGGTTGCTCAGGTAGTGTTGGGGGGTGATGAGGCTCCCCTTCCACTCAGGCTCCCCTAGACTTTTATGAATGGGCCGAAACTGACTTACCAGTCAGACGGGTGGTGCCCCCAGGGACCTGTCCTGGATCTGTTACTACTCCAGCAGTGAGGAGTCCTCTGCCTGGAGAGGTTAGGGGTCAAAAAGATGGGGAAAGCCCCCGTGTTAGCACTGGACCCCATCAGGTCTCCGGTCTGGGTGATGCCACTGCCATGGGCAAGGGAGGTAAGAATATCACCAGCCTCTCGATCCCACATGAGCCCCCAGTAATGCGGCATGAAATCAAGAATGAGGCTCTGCAAGAGCCTTCAGGAGCATTATGTGGAAACAGGACTGGAGCATGTAACCAGGAACAAGGCTGCAAGCCTCCAGGAACGTTACACAGAAACAGAACAAATCAGATGGAGGCTCCGAAGTTTCATGAAGTAGGTTTTATTAGTCTATGGCCATAGGGCTCAGCCAAGTAGTCTCTGAAAGTCTGAGCCCTGAGCAGGGACTGATACAAGATTTTGTAAACCAAAAGTCTCATTTGAGACAGGGTTTTTCTCAATATGGTAATGGTGATGCCCAAGGGAGATGATTGGCTGCATGTTGACCATCAGACCCAGAAGGCTTGCAAAGCTGAGTTTACAGAAGCGGATGAGCAGTTATGGGGAAGGGGGCTCCTATGGAAGCCTCTTATCTTTGCTTATGTGCACTTTCAACTGTCCTTGGGGCTGGGAGAGTTTACAAAGAGGGAGCAGCTTGAGTAAACAAGGAGCTTGCTTGTTGCCAGGGGCCTGCCTGCTACAATACTTTGTCCAAATTTAATGTTTGTAGGAGTTTGAGGGAAGATGGCAGAGAAGTAAGCTTTAGGAATCAGTCCCTCCACCAAACAATAGAATTGGCAGGAACTGACGAAATCAAATATTTTGAAACTTCAGAGTCTATTGGAACACTGTGCAGCAGCCAAGGAAGAGCTTGGGGAAGAGGCTGGTAAACTGCAGTAAACATCAGTGAACTTCATGCTCCCTGCAGTGGCTCCCATCCTCTAGCCCCAGCCTCATGGCAGGCAGTAGTGTGGACTGAAGCCCAGGCTCCCGGTGCAGCTTCCTGGTGTCAAGGTAGGTGATAAAGACGTAGTCCTCCAAACTCTGGGTGTACAGTCTGACCCCCAGTTACCGCTTTTCATTGGGTGCTTCAGATCTCTCAGGCCTAGTTCTAAGGACAACCATTGTTCCAAACCCCTCAGGAAAAATGGTAGAAGAATCTTAATGACAATACTTTTCCTCAATACCACTGAAAACAGTTAATAACTGTTAATAACTGCAATAACTGGGCAATTGCCAAATCAAAAAAATGCAGCCTCATAAAATGTTAGAAGCTCCTGGTGCCCAATGAAGAGTGGAGGAAGCTGGCACTCCCACTGTGGGCCTCTGACCCTGTTATTGAGGGAGGAGAGTCACCCCTATGTATGTACTGGGGTGCAGTATGTCAAACAATGCCAATGTATTAGGTGGAAGTCTGAAAAACTGAACCAGGAAATTTGTCTCAAGCTCAGCCTCCCAGAATTTGTCCTGAAGGAGGAGAAGCAGCTTGACAGCTAAAGTAGTATAAGAAATAATTAAGTCAGCATGGCCTGAGCCAAAAGACTATCTGCATTAAGTCACAAAAGAGAAGACCCAGGAAGGGGTGAAAGTCGATTCAAAATAAGGAGTAGAGGGAATTTACATAACTGTAAATAGAGGAATTCTTAAGGAGATAAGTAAAAGCAAGCACAAGCTGCTTTGTTTTGTTTTGTTTTAAAAAGGGCAGAAATGTACTAAAATTAATTTGTGGTGATGATTGCAGAACCTGTGAATATACAAAAAAAAAAGATGACTGCACACTTTAAATGAATGAATTGCTTGGCGTGTGAACTATATTTCAACAAAGCTTTGTAAGAGAGAAAGAGAGGAGGAAGGGAGAGAGGGGAAAGAGAAATCATTACCTGGGTTCCAGTTTAAGCATGGCACTCATGAGCCAGTGAACAAGTGTGCTTTGGATTTGTCTGTTAACCTGAATCTCAGTTTTCTCACATGGAAAATGGGTGTGTAGAGTATATTATTCCTTTAGTTACTTCTGGTGAATAATCAGTTCTGTGAGTTTAAAAAGCACTCCATTTAATTGCAATCATAACTCAACACATTTTTTTATTCCTAATTTTTTTAACAGTAGTGATTTCATTATTATTCATTAAATAATTTTTTTTTTACATGGGCAGGCACCAGGAAATGAACCCAGGTCTCCGGCATGGCAGGTGAGAACTCTGCCTGCTGAGCTCCCATGGCCCACCTGATTAAATATTTTTTTTTAAGCACCATTATAGTTTCCAGAAAATACCAGACAATACTTGCCAAACTAGACCAAGTCAATGACTGAGAATTTGCTATATTAGGATTTCTTGGTTAAAGTCTGTTTCATGAAATTCTTGGGCTATGGTATCATAGGTCCAAAGATGTAGATTTTTTTGCATCAATATTCAAGATACCTCAGTCAAGCAAACTTTGCTGGAATAAATAAACCAGCACAACATTCATATGTGGAAACAGCTACTTAAATAGAGTTTATCAGCATTTTCAGGCTTAAAACTGAAAAAGAAAATGCCAATGATGGGTTAATAAGAAAAAATTCTGGTGCCTCTTGATTTTTACTCGGGTAGATTACTTCTGGCTAGCATGAGGAATAAAACACTTCATTCAAAAGGCCATGTTATTATCATTCTCTATCTGTGAATTGATTCATGCAAAACCACAAATTTTTCTAATGTGATACACTTGCCCTCAGACTATTAAATATAGTTGTCATTCAGTAAACAAAGACTTTCCACTTCAAAAATCTCCAAGGACAAGAAACAAATACATAAAATGTAAAACTGAAGCAGAATTTATTTATTTAAGAATTTATTTATTTAAGAATTACACAAATTTATGATCTATGACTTGTCGTTGTATATAAATATCTAGGAAATTATAATATTTGCATAGACTGCACAAGATTTTGGCAATTGGCTTATTATAGTTATATAATTTGGCCCCCTGATGGAACTCTTCACTTATCCACATTCCCTCTTGTTTAGAAATTCACAATTATTTTCATTGTTTTACGTGGGCAGGGTTAATGCCATTAAAGAAAAACCTTAATGTTTTAAGTTAGCACATTTACTTTTAATTATTTAGTTCATAACTTTTTAATCTAAAAACGTGATATGAAAATAAGAAAAGAGAAACGTTCATACGTGCTAAACAAGTAGATATCCGCACATTATGCCCCATCGGTTCTACTGTTAGATACGTACTCTAGTGATTCATGTCTATGTGCACCAGGAAATGAATAAAAAGATGGTAGCAACATTCCAAACTGGAAATGGTTCACATTTCCATCAGCACTTGTATACATAAATAACAGTGTTCTCTTCAATCAAGTGCTGTATAGGATTGAAATTAGCAAACTGTAGTTACATATAAAAAAAGATGAAAAGTATAATAAAATATTGAATGAAACAGAAAGACTCAGAGAATGTACACAATGTGAGACTAATTATCTAAAGCTCTAAAAAGAGGCAAATGCAAATTATATTGTTAAGGATGCATAAATTAAAAGGAAAACAATAGGCTAGCTATCATGAAGCTACTACAATAGAATAGTCCTGGGAAGAAGGATTTACCTGTGTGTGTGCAGAGTAGGGCACATGGTTGTGGGATTCTGACACAACACAATTATGTTTTTGGGAAGGCTGATGGTTTATATGTGTGTTAGTTTCACAACTATTCACTAAAGAGGATCATTTTCTATGTGTATGCTATATATCGTAGTAAAATAGGATTTAAAAATAAAATCATATTGAGAATACTAAAGATAAATTATTATAACTAGAATAACAAAAGCAGGAATTGTGGTGAAGATCATGTCAAAAAGGTTTTCTGTTTTTTTTTTTTTTAATTTGCATATGGGCAGGAGGCACCAGGGATCGAGCTCCAGACCTCCAGCACAGGTCAGAGCTCTGCCTGCTGAGCCACAGCAGCCATCCGGTTTTCTGCTTTTACACACTGAAGGTCCTAGTTTGCTATGCTCTGAATTTGTTTACCCTGAAATGCAACTAATTGGCAATTAATGTCCATAAAATACTTTGAGAACATTATTTTCAATTTTTTTCATGACTGACTTAAGTATTAACACTATCCACGTTATATAGATGATGAAATTGAAAAAAAACAAGAGATTTTCTGAAGGACACCAAACCAATGAGTGGCAACTTTATAACTTTTCTCTGACTTCAAATCTGATATTCGTTCAATGAAAAATATCTTTCATTTAGTAGGTATTTAGTTAACATATTTTAAGCTGACATACTAACAGAGTTCATGGCATTATCTTTTTCTTAATCTGAAGGGGATTACACAATCACTTATTTCTTAACATGTAATGAAATACATGAGAAAATTATATGTAATTAAAAGCACCCAACCAAATTATGCAATCTCATATATATTTGTTCTTCTTATCTGGTATAAAATTATGCATTTCCAAAATATCTCTTTAGGCATAATAATAATAATATAACTAAATTTTGAAAGAAGTTTCTGTTCTTCAGAACAAATTGGTAGAGAACATCCTGAAGTATCCCTGAGAAATCTTTAAGAACCTGAAAAGCAGATGTAGATATATGATCACCATGATTACCGCTGTGAATAAGATATCTTTATTATGTGGTCATGATTATTTAGTCTTTATCGAGGATATATGTTCTGAAATTATGTGCAAACAAATCTGAATACATTATGCAGACTCAACTGATACGAGCTTGTTGGCATTCAACTGATTCATAAGTTAACTCCAGAGTTAGTGCTTCTTTCACATTTATTGAGAGGTTTAACAAAGGGAATCCTTTTTACTTGTGAATTATTAACTAACACTTAGTAGAATAATGAAAAATTATGGTTCTAAATATTTCTTCCTAATTCTAGCTACAGATTTGAAGAACCAGTATGGCTGTAAGAATAAATCGAAATGCATCTGTTGATACAGTCCTCATTGTGGCAAACGAACATAGTGTGATGGATGTTTACATGAATCCCTGTGGAAAGACAAAGATTTTGTTTAGGACTTCTTTCTGTTTACTATTTAAATATTTTATGAAGTTTGACTTATCAGGTTATTCAGAAACATAATTTTAGCATGTTCAACTTATCGTAGTCTTGCCCAATAATTGAACTGTAAATCATCATATGATTTATTGGACATCTTTCATAAAGTCCTAATTTTCCCAGGTTGTTTATATGTAATGTAGAGAGGTAGAAGGAGAGAAAGATAGAATAATTTCCTCCATGGTGGAAGTGCCAGTATACAATAATACAAACTGATAGTCTCTCAACTGAGATTCAATATTTTAACAAAATATTAAGAACCAGTATAAACAGCAAATATGCTATGTTTGAATTTTTCCCTTTGGGCCTTAACTTTCCTATAGAGTCCTGGTAGCATACCAGGTGAAAAAGGAGCAAACCATCCATCACTGGTGTTCTATAAATACTTTTGATAATGATAGAGGAATTATGAGCCAAATTAAATGTGCTTACTTGCCAAAAATGGTTAGTTCTGCAGGCAGTGCCTAGAACACAAGAAGGTAAAGAAGTGTCCTTGTCAACTTTCAAAGGCAATCATCCTATTCAATTACACAAGGGTGACAGGCTCCTAGCTGAGTCAATAGTCATACTGCAAGAGAACAAACTCAGATTATTTATCCAGTGCTGTGTTTATATTAAATTTGGATAACTTGAGTCTTGGGAAAACTGTAGACAAGGAAAGGATTTTTGGTTAAACTTCCTCTTTGGAGAAGAGCAAATGTCATTTGTATTAGTTCTGGCAAATATAATCAAGTTGTGATGTTTAGGGTAGATGCATTCAAGCAAAGGTATTGTACACCAATGAATAAGTTCCTCACAGCATTAAAAATAGCCCAGAAACTGATAACAGTCTCTCTTCTTGATCATGTAGGATTGAAACATTTCTTCATGGCTGAGTTGCAAATGATAATTTGCTTAGGGCTCCATTTCTTTAAAAATAAGGAGCTGGAATTTTAACAGGTAATTGTTTTTTTTTATCACATTATTTGTAATGGAAGTGTGTGAAATCTGAAAGGGAAAGAGAAGAAAAGATGGTAATAGTTAATGTGTCTCAGATACTTGAGAATTTACTCCATATCTGGGCTTAATGCATTACCTTCCTTCTATTAGAGACATAAAATGACTTTAGTACAGAATATGTCGGATAGATCTTCTTCCTTTCATTCCCTCAAACTTCTTGTAAAACAAATATGATTGAAGAAAAGGCATATTTGACAGTGTCAGATAAATTCTCTCCTTTGCATTTATTTTCCAGAGAAGTTTTACTCCTCTGTGGTGAAGGGAATGTTTGCATTTATTAATTGAAAAATTGTAAAGAATGTTTTAAAAATAAATAGAATCTTCAATCTCAGCTTTATTATTGAAGTATTGATTGAAGCAAACCAATTTATTACAATCTAAGAATACACCGTTCTCTTCTCTTTTTTTAATCTGAAAAGGCATTAAATGTACATCTCCTGAGATAGGATATGAGACAAGCTGTCTGTGTCTTCTCTGTTGTTCTCTCAGCACATTGTTCTATGACCTTACATTGTTCTGGTCCCCAAAGGATTAGTCACCTTCAAATGTAAACTATACTGGGTTATGACTATTCATTCTTCAGTAATTAAAATATATTTTTATCTACCTTTTACCCTACACATGCAGCACTACCGAAGATTCAGGAAATTGAATAGTATGGTAATTCAGACAAATGTTCATGAGTTACTCTGAAAATTGTCTTAATTCTCTTACTTATATACTGTGTAGGTGAAGTACTTTATTTTAGTGCAAGCATAAATAATTTGGTGGGGGAAAAAGTAAAATACAAAATTGTTTCTGTTCTGGCAGACATTATGAGATGTGCCAAATGAGTGAAAGGAAAGAAAGGTTAAAGCACAGAAGAGTTATTTTGAAATGATCATAAATGTTTGTGCCAAGGAAAGTATATAAATAAAAAGCACAATTCTAAAATAGAAACATGATTACCAAGAAGAGTACAAAATTAAACAGAGTCAAATTACGTGATGTTGGAGACTGAATTACATCCCCCACATAAGGCAAGTTCAGGTCCCAACTCTAATCCTGTGGGGTTGATCCTATTTGTAAATAGACCTGTGATGGTGATATTAAGGTATATCAAAATGAATGAGGGTGGGCCTTAATCCAATACTGATGAAGTCCTTATAAATATACAAAATTGGAGATAAAATGTGTTTTAGTTTGCTAAAACTACTGGAATGTAATATACCAAAATGGGTTGGCTTTTATAAAGGGGATTTATTAAATTATAAGTTCACAATTATAAAGTCATAAAATGTCCAAACTAAGGCATTCAGAGAAAGATACCTTGACTAAAGAAAGGCCAATGGCCTCCAGAACACCTCTGTCAGCTGGGAAGGCATGTGGCTGGCATCTGCTGGTCTTTTGACTTCTGGCATCAAACAGCTACCCCAAGGGCATTTTCTTTTGGCCTTTCCAAAAGTCTCTGTGTAGCTCTGAGCTTTTTTCCAAAATGGCTCCTTCTTAACAGACTCCAGTAAATGGATTAAGACCCACCTTGAATTGGAAGAGACACATCACCATGGAAACAACCAAAGGTCCCACCTACATTTGAGTGGGTCACATCTTCATGGAAACAACTTAATTAAAACGATCTTACCCCACAAGGCTTTTCTGGAATACATAAGAGCTTCGAAGCAGCACAGAGGGAGTCAAAGGGAGCAACTAAAAGCTGGAAATCAATGGAATCTGGAAGAGAAGGAAGAAGACACTGCCATAAACATGTGACAGAAAAGCCAAAGGCCAACATTAGCTAGCAGTCAGCCCTAGAATACCACAGTCTTCAGTGATAAAGCATTGCTTTGTTGATGCCTTTATTTTGGACATTTCTAAGCTTCAAAACTATGAGCCAATAAGTTCCCATTGTCTAAGTCAACCCATCAAATGGTATTTATTTTAGCAGCTGAGAAACTAAAATATGTAGTAAGTAGACTAGATTTAAAGTGAATAATAATTAAATAACTAACATAAACTTAGCCTCAAATTTTTTTTCTGTTGTATTTTTAGAAATTTAGCAATATAGTTATATATTTGAGTATTATGTGAGGATGGTGACATGGCTAAACAATAATAGCATTATAATTTTACTGTTTCTTAATTCAAAATGCTCTGCCACATTACATTATCTCAACTAATAATTCTTGCCTTTAATGTTTTCCCATCATTCATTTGGCACTCATTATGAAATGTCTTCTATGGCATATTATCCTTATGTATTTATTTACATGCTCTCTAATATCTAGCAGAGTGTTTTTTCTTAGGAATAGACAAAATACTGCCTCCAGGCCAAATGCAACCCACTGCTCAATTTTGTAAATAAAGTTTCATTGGAACATGGACATGCCCTTATTTATAAAGACTTGCCAGTTTGAAGGTCCGTGCAGTAATGATGCCTGTAATATGAGGCTGACATTGTGCAAATATAGAACAAAAGACAACAGATGTGGACCCAGTCTGCTTTTTCTCAGAAATACAAGGAAAAGAAAAAAAATCTTCTTTAGCATTTCAAAAATAGATTTTCATGAGCATTTTCAACTTTCTTAGTAACTCCAGGAATGTTATTGAGAAGCATTTTTTTTATTGTCACTGCAATCTGTTTTGCTCAGATGAGACTAATAATCTGTATTCTTAATGAAAATCTTTGGTAGCGTAATTGAGAGAAAAGGAAATATCAGAATCCCACTCAAGAAGCATGGAGAAAACATCACCATGTTAAATGATGGGAAAGGACATTAGTATATTTTAGGAAATGATTCTGTATTTGAATGTATAGGCCTGGACATCAAGCCCTGTTTGAGGAAATACTAGGTACTTGAAGTCAAAATAATGCAAATTTTAAAAGAATGAGTACTGTTGCTATCATCTAATCAAAGGGGAAAATATTCCTTGTAATTAATGAGTTGTCTGTGTTATTTTAACTGACAAAAGAATGATAAATCTATATTGTGGATGCATCCAAATTTAATTTACTTTCAGAGTCCTAATGAATCTCAGGGGAAAATAAAGAAACAGATTTAGGCATGCCATTAAAAATATTCAACCAACAACCTTGCCCCTATTTTTGCCTGCCTATTATTTAGCATTACATGTTGACAGTAAAGTTATATGACAGACCTAACTTCACACAGATATACAAAGAGTGGTAGGTTCTAGTAGTCAAGAGCAGATTGGGGTGTGTTTGCTTGTTTTGTTTGTTCTTTGGGACCTTTTACTATGCTTCAGTGAAATTCTTGAGAAATTCTCAGCAGTAATATTAAGAGAAAAGTAGGGGCAAAGCAGTGGAAATAAAAGAATGTGAACTTTTGCTGACTGGTTACATGAAAAAAAAACACAAAATATGTTTTGTTTTGCTTTGTTTTGTTTTTGCTTCTCCTCATCTTAGATGTATACAAGTTATTTCAGAAGTTCCTATGCTTGACATAGCATGAGACTAATTTCATTCTTTAGGTCAGACATTAGACTGGACTAAACCCACAGAGGAAATAAATTACAGCCTACAAGAATGAATTAGGTAGGTATAGAATATTTGCAAGTAAAAAAAAGGGGAGGGAGCTTCTTTTATGTAATAGCCTTTCAGCAGATTTCTGAGCATCCAAATGATGAGGGGCAGGAAGAGATGTAATAAATGATTTGCAGGATTTTTTTTTTTTTTGGCTGCCTCTGTGAAGAGTCATTTGCTTGTGTTTTGTTTTTTTTTTCCTGGTTTTTGAAAATGTGAGAAAAAGAATACCAAGGCAACTCAAAGAAAGACAGCGGGAGGATTCTCTTGTTAAGGGGAAGAAATGGACACAGTGATGCTGGGAAAACACTTAAGTAAAGGATCTCCATGGTGGTTATATCAGTGTAAAACAAGGGGAAGAATGGACAGAACTGAAAGGGATGAAAGAGCAAAGTCCATGGTTGACTATTACCTGGGCCCAAGAATTCTCCAAAACTCCTCTAGAGTTTGCCAGTGAGATAAGCAATATTTAAAGGACTTGTGTGCCAGTTTGAATCTGTTGTGTGCTCCAGAAAAGGCATTCCTTTAATCCTCATTCAGTATTGCTGGGTGGGAGCTTTTTGTTCGTTTCCATAGAGATGTGGCCCACCCAATTGTGGGTGGTAACTTTTGATTAGATGGCTTCCATGGAGATGTGTCTCCACCCATTCAAGGTGGGGTTGCTTACTGGAGCTCTTTAAGAGGGAACCATTTTGAAAAAAGCTTAAGAGTCCTCACAGCCAGAGACCTTTGGAGATGAAGAAGGAAAATGCTTCCTGGGCAGCTTCATGAAACAGGAAGCCTGGAGAGAATGCTAGCAGATGTTGCCATGTGCGCTAGGTGCCCTTCCAGCTGAAAGAGAAACCCTGAACATCATCTGCCTTCTTGAATCAAGGTATCTTTCCCTAGATGCCTTAAATTGGACTTTTCTGTAGGTTTGCTTTAATTTGGGCATTGTCACAGCTGTAGAACTGTAAGCTTGCAACTTATTAAATTCCCTTTTTTAGAAGCTAGTCCATTTCTGGTACATCACATTCCAGCCCCTTTCAAACTAGAACAACTTGTGTTTTGAAGGGCCATTGATTACTTCAGACAACAATGCAAAGATTTAAATAAATGTTTTGCGAACCTCAATTGGGCAGAAATATTTACAGATTTTCCGCACGTAAAATGGGGTGGTGCCATGTGATCCAATGAGGAACATTTTCCCATCTAAAACCTTCAAGAGTTAAAATAAAAGATAATATTTATGTCTAGAAATAATTTGTCTTGTCTGTTCTTGTGAAACCCTGAGGAAATTCCTGTTATCTAACACAAAGGTGGAGCCATTTGATTCTAGCCATTGGTGTTGCTAATCCGCTATCACCATGATGTCTTTTCTAAAAGGCCCAAATATTCAATCTCTGTAGACATTCATTGAGTGATTGCACCCAAATCATTTACTTTAGACAAAATTTCCTCTCTCCTGCTTTAGATAAAATCTCAGTGAGGACATTCAGCACTACCCATAATATTCCCTTCACCTCTCAGCCAAGATCTTTCCTCAGACACAACAACCAGATCACTGGGCCTAGAATAAAATTATGGAAATTCACACAAATTATGTCTAAATACTTAAGTATTGTAAATCAAGATAATAAACTGCTGAATTAAATATACTGCCACTTTGACAAATGTCTTCATAAAAACAACTCCATCCCCACCTGATGTATAAACTGCAGTTGTTTATCAAAGATTAAATTAAAGCATTATTGCATGGATCTGGTTATACTGTTGAATCAGGAATATTTGGAATATGAATAAAATAACAGTATGCATAATCCACAATATTTTTATTTCATGTTATTTCTATTACCCTTATTCAGGCAAAATCATTATAATGTTGTTATAGTAAAATGTTTTACATGATTCGCCATAATCTGAGGATTCAAAATAACATATAATGAAGACATAATTCACTGAAATTTTAATTTAAACAAAGTTTAAAAATAAAAATGCAGTTTTTCTTATTTGTTTTCAAAAAGGGTATTTTTTCTAAAATGTGAAATATAACCTATCAAAATTATATTGCAAAATACAAGTTCTAGATAATACATATCAAAATTTAAATAAAAGTTTTTACATTTAAAAACTTTTAGTAATTTTTGAAAATGTGAAATGTTAAGTACAAAGTAAAACTATCAACTATCATAGGGAACATTGGTTCAAGGAAGAATCTTCGATTGATGTTGAATCTAGAGGGAACTGAGATGAGGATAAAGATTTTCACATCATCTTAGATCATAGATTGCTGAATTTTTATTTTATTTATTTATTTTTTTTGCAAGGGCAGGCTCCGGAAAGCGAACCCAGGTTTCCAGCATGGCAGGCGAGAACTCTGCCACTGAGTCACCATGGCCAGTCCAGATTTCTTAACTTTGCAAGAGGGGAAAAAATAGTAACTTTACAATGGAGAAACTAGAATTAACATAGCCAGTGAGAATCAGATGGACCCCACCTGCCACCAGAGGTGATGCACTAAGAAGAACACATCATTCCTTGTGGGGACTTCCCTCTGATAAACAAGTTGAATCTCTTCATGAGGCAACACCAGACAAACCCAAATTGAGTTTTATTCTAAAAATACAGATGGAGGGCATCTTCTTTTTAAAAATTGTCCAAGATATGAAAGACAAAGAGGCTATGGAAATGTACTAGATCAAAGAGACAAAAGAGACCCGGCAATTAAATGCGCTTGGTTCTAAAATGGATATTGTAACAAATGGAAAAAATGCTATCAGGGACATTATCTGGTAAATAGAAAAAAACTGCATTATGGTTAAATTAGAAAGAAATAAGACATCCATGGTAAATTTACTGAATGAAGTAACTATATTGCTATATGCAAAAAATGTATATTTATATATCATTATTCTTAGAATATATTTTAAAATATTGAAGGTTAAGGTCTATGATATATGTGACTTACTCTCAAATGGTTTATAAAAGAATATGTATGTGTATACATATATATAAATATGCTTATATATACACATATGCTCACAAAGAGATATGTGAAAATAAAGCAAATGGTTGAAAATTGTAACAAGTTGTGAATTTGAATAAAAGATATACAAGTATTCTTTGAATTTGCAAATTTTCTGTAAGTTTAAAATCATTTCCAAATTAAAAACTTAATTGATAAAATACATATTCTAATTAAATATTTGTAACGCTGGCATTCATTTTAATACATAGCACCCATAGATAGATAAAGAATATCTATCACTCTTCATGCGTATTACACATAAACTAACATATATTTTAAACATAATAGTAATGGTTAAGTGTACAATATTCCTCAGCCACTATGTGCAACTATTATCAATATTGTACATGCACAATATAATGTGCGTGTATCCTTGAAGCCAAAAGTTGGAATACATGTTAAGCAAGAAAAGGTTGGTTGGTAGTGCTGGAAAATGATATTTTATTATGGAAGAATTATTGCATTAATGCTGAGAGAAAGGATTAGATGAGTTAATGAATTTGTCTTTTCTCTTATCTAAGTGCTTCTACTATTCAACTCCTCCTCAGCCTCTGAAACAATGGTATAACACAGAAACTTTTATTTGGACTCAGTCATTTTTGTTTAACGTTATAGGGCACGAGATGAAAAGAAGCATCATTCTGGGGCCTCATGTCCACTGCCCACCCCCAGCCTGTTTTCTCTGTGTTAGCCTTTTGGAGTCTCTCTAACAAAACTCCTTTCCTTCCACAGGCAGCTGTTCTTCTAATAGCCTCATATAAGATCACTAAAAGGAAAGAGAAGAAGGAGGCCAGCAAGTTTAAGCACATCAAAGAAAACAGGAGAGAAACAAAAGAAGGGAGGAATTAAAATAATCTATGTGGTTATTACAAAAAAATGAGCATTTGTTATCAACCAAATATTGTTAGAATATAGAAATAACAATACTACTATCATACCTAAGATAATTAACAATAACTTTCTAATATCCTCTAATCCCCAGTCTATATATGAAATTATTCAGTTGCTCTCTAAATGTCTTATAAGGAGTTTCTTTTTAAACCAAAATTGAAAAATGTTGCACACATTCTAATTTGATTGCATTCTCAGGATGTTTATAACTTGTTCTACTGTTTCATGTGTTGTCATTAAATTACATTAAGTCTAAAAGCCTAACTAGGTTCAGGATTAAAGCTGTTGGCAAGAAATTTTATAGATGATTCTGTATACCTCATAATACATTTCATTAGAATTTTAAAAAATTTTAGCTTGACCCACTAATAGTGATCTTAATTTGGTTGTTTTGTGTTGAGCAGGAATTCTCTCCAATGTAAAGGTACATTTCTCTTCAGTGAGGGGATACTGTGGTACTGTTAAATAATTTGTTCCCCAAAACTTTATCCCAATACTTTTAGTAACCACAGATGATGTTTGTTTGAATAATAAATTTCATTGGGGATTGCAAAGTGACCCTTTAAAGAAAAAGTCCATTATTCCTTTTACATTGATGAGCTGGCAATCATCTGTAATAAAGAGCTTTTCTTCACATGGGGCTGAAGTGCATCTCCTCTTAAAAATAAAAATAAAAAATGAAAACAGTACATCATTGAAGTTTTTTTTACCCATTACTTGGCAGAGTAAGTTATTGGTTTAATATTCACTTCCACTGGAAGCCTTATATTTTTGGCTCTCTTTCTTTCTTTTTTTTTTAATTAAGACTAAACAAAAAAGATCATTATTTACTCAAAATTTTACAAAAATCAGTTGTTATTCTTTAAATGCTTAAAATTATCACAAATTTGATCAGTGTGCAATCATCCGATTTGCAAGCTTTCTTTCTTTTGATAAATCTTCATTAGTCTTTGAACACTTTCTTGCTCTCTAGCACAAGTTTGTCTGCACTTACTATGCATTTCTCTACCCAATATCAGAATAACCCTCCTCCCTGCAAAGCTCTAATTCCTTCTATAGGGAAATAGCATATAGAAATTAAGGCCTGGAATCCAGGTGAGAGATGTTATAAAGCAGGGAGATAATACATGCTTTCATAGATTGTTAGAGAGTTAGTATTACTCTATGTAAAATCTCTAATACACTGCTTTGTGCTAGTATGTACTCAGATTTCAGCAATTCCCATTGTTGTCATCATTGTCATTGTCATTACCATCATCTTCATCATAACCATTCTTACTTTTGGATAAATAAATTGTAGAATTTAAGCTTTCCCAGAGGAATCTTAGATTTGGAATATTAAAAATAATAAAAATAAAAATAGTGGCTCAGCAGCAGAATTCTCACCTGACATGCCAGATACCCGGGTTGGATTCCCGGAGCCTGCCCATGTGAAAAACACACAAACAAACAAAAAAATAGCTGAGCCTCACCCAGCACCTTTCATGCGTTGGGCACTTCTAGGTACTCGACATGCTGCCCAAACTAATGTTACCTACATCTTACGGATAAACAAATAGAGCCACAGCAGACATTTGTCCTGAATCCTGGTCCACCAGTCATGAACTACATGAATTTTGAGAAATTGCTTTATGTTCTGCACTGTTTGTTTCCTCGTCTGTAAAATGGAGATATTATTAGCTAAGGTTCTTATAAGACAGTGAATATAGTAGACCTCAACAAAATGTGGTTGGATTTGGGAATGCTGTGTGTGTCCTTGTGCTTAAGAATTGTTCATATAACATTTTAACTACCAACTTCTGTTGGGTAGATGCAGATCTTTGTTAGGATTCTTCTAGGCACACCCATTTGCAATGCCTTAAACTTTGCCAAATACTTTTTCTTTTCTTGTGTGAACATGCCTTTAGTGAGTGAAAATTAAAAATAAACTTGGAAGAGGTGGAAAATATAAGCAAGAGAAAAATAAATCAAAATAATTCTGTGTAGTAACTTCATAATTTTTTTTAATGATGCTTCAGAAACACTTTTGCTGGGTTATAGTTTGGAGAAGATAAATGTTCTCATCAGGGGCGGCTGCCGTGGCTCAGCAGGCAGAGCTCCAACCTGCCGTGCTGGAGGTCTGGAGTTCGATCCCTGGTGCCTCCTGCCCATATGCAAATTAAAAAAAAAAAATGTTCTCATCAGGATTAGAGAAAGAGACTGTTCTAGTTTGCTGGCTGCCGGAATGCAACACACCAGAGACGGATTGGCTTTTAATAAAAGGGGATTTATTTTGTTAGTTCTTCAGAGGAAAGGCAGCTAACTTTCCACTGAGGCTCTTTCTTACATGGAAGGCACAGGATGGTCTCTGCTGGTCTTCTCTCCAGGCCCTTGGGTTCCAACAACTTTCCCCGGGGTGACTTCTTTCTCCATCTCCAAAG
>PVIY010030431.1:0-30984 GCA_004026745.1 Myrmecophaga tridactyla | reverse complement strand
GGGAGTCATGTCCCACTTAGCAGAGAGGGCAGTTAGTTCATCTGCCGAGCTGGGTTAGAGAGATTCTCTTAGAGAGAATATCAGGAATTCCCTATAGGGGGAAGTTGAATATTTCCTCCTTTCTCCCCTGTCCCACATGAGGACTTTGCAAATACTTCTTTATTCTCTGCCCAGGTTATTCTGGGATGTATTGGGGCATCACACTAACCTGTACAAACCAACAAGTTCTCATTCCGTATTCAAGATTCCATGTACTTATGGTATTCAATTAAACTGACCATACAAGTTAAATTAGGAAATGTGCTACACAAAATATAAATTTTGCACCAAATAGACATTTCTCACTTTGGTCTCACACAGAAGTTGAAGTTTGAAAATATGGACGATGCCATCCTTTAGCCGGTATTCTGATTTACCTTAGTCCTATCCAGATCAGCTTCATTCATATCTCTAGTCGAAGTGTGATCACTTTTTCAGCTTTGTAAATAATTGCTGCGTGGGGTACTGCTGACTTTCATAGCTTCAGAGGTTTAACTCTGAGTCTCAGGTGTCAAATAAATACCTAGAGTTCCAGGGAACAACCAGGTTATACACAAATAGCTCAGCATCTCAGAATGTAGAAGTAACAGTTACAGCTCACCTGGGGTGTTTCTCCATCTCCAGATGCCTGTGTCTAAGCTTTCTCCAAAACGTTCCCTTCTAAAGGACTCCAGTAAACTAATTAAAACCCACCTTGAATGGGCAGGGTCACATCTCTATCTAATTAGACCCCACCATTGGGTAGGCCACATCTCCATGGAAACTACCTAATCAAAAGGACTAACCCACACAGTAGGTCTCCCCCACAAGGTTGGATTAGGATTAAAAGAGCATGGCTTTTCTGGGGTTCATGACAGTTTCAAGCCAGTGCATTCTCTGCAGGCTGATGCGATCCTCCGGGATGTCACAGTGCTGCTTCCTTAGGAATGAAGACCTGAACATCCACCTGACCCGGGACCTGGTGGCCGCTGTAGAGGGTGGTGGTTCCGGGCACTGACCTGGAATTGGATGCACCTGGGTTTGCTCCCTGCTCCTGCTCTCACCCTCTGTGTGTCCCTGAGCTCATGAGTTCCCACTTCCCCAGGGTGCTGTGCGTATCGCCCGAGCTGCTGTCTGCAAGGCACTTTGATGGGGCCACACGGAGCAGGCACGCTGTGGAGGGGTGTCCTCAGTTCTGAGCTGCATCTGAATAGGTGTCCTTAGAAAGGGCTTCGGTAATAAAAGGGACTCTGGAGGAAACTGGAGTGGCAAAGGCTGTCCCTGGAGACAGATTCCCATTAAGATCGGGGTTCTCCCTCGGCAGGGAGGCGGAACCCATCACAAATGACCTTCAGAGCCCCTTCCCACACTCTAAGATTCCTGTACAAAATTAAAGATGATATTCCCTTTCAAGGTCACGTACACAGCAGTCCCTGCACCCTGGGGCCTGATGAAGGCTAAACTGAGAATCGCTTTAGCCTTGAGTGGCCCAATAGGAAAGGAGATTATAGGGCAACAGGGGGAGACTGAGTAGATTTCCACAGGGGGCCTTGGCACTCCAGCTAATGCAGACGCCTGCTGGCACCTGTTCCAAGGCTGGTCATGGTGGGGCCAAGGCTGGCACTGGTGACATACCGGGCACTTTAATGAGGTCTCTTCCCAGTGGCTCCTTTCTGGGATTTTGCTGCCTGCCTAGGTGTAGCAGGTTATAAATATCAAAACAAATGGTGCAGATTCCACAAGACCATGGCTTTAAGCACATGCATCCATGGTTGATCCATGGTTGATCCATGGTGGCCATTCATTGGTGGTTGTGGCTGGGTGCCAGCCTCCAGAGTTCCAGTGCCAGGCTTTCCCAAACCCACACAAGGTGCCTGAGGCCTTGGAACCCTCAGACCACAGGGGTGTTGGGCTATGTCTCTGACCTACGGGCCAGGGATTTGTCCCCAGTCTTTGTTCTCAGTGGCACTTTGAAACTGTTGTGTACCCCCCAAAAAGCCATGTTCTATAGTCCACATTCAGTATTGTTGGGTGGTATCTTTTTGATTGTTTCCATGGAGATGTGATCCACCCAATTGTGGGTGGGACCTTTTGATTAGATGGTTTCCATGGAGATGTGTCTCCACCCATTCAAGGTGGGGTTGTTTACTGGAGTCCTTTAAGAGGAACCATTTTGGAAAAAGCTTGAGAGCCGACACAGCCAGAGACCTTTGGAGATGCAGAAAGAAAACACCTCTGGGGAAGCCATTTGAAGAAGCCGGTAGAGAAAGCTAGCAGACTTCACCATGTGCCTTCGCAGCTGAGACAAACCCCACCCTTGGCCCTTTCTTTGGACTTAAGGTATCTTTCTCTGGATGCCTTAGTTTGGACATGTCTATGGCCTTAGAACTGTAAACTTGCAACTTAATAAATTCCCTTTTAAAAAGCCATTCCATTTCTGGTATATTGCATTCTGGCAGCTTTAGCAAATGCAAACAGCCACCTACTTTTTTTCTCTTTACATTTAATGGACTTTATTATTTAGAGTGGTTTTAGGTTTATAGAAAAATTGTGCAGAAAGTACAGGAAGTTCCCATATACACTCCCTCCTCCCTTCCCCCAGTTTCCCTTATTATTAGATCTTGCATTAGTGGGTACGTTTGTTACAATTGATGAAGCCATACTGATACAATATTAGTAACTCAAGTCCATAGTTTACATTAGGATCCCCACTTTGCATTGTACTTTGTGTGGGTTTTGATGAATACATAATATCATGTACCCACCCTTATAGTATCATACAGAATTGTTTTCGCTGCCCTAAAAATGTGCTCCACCTGTTCATCCCTCTTCTCCCTCTCCCTGCAAACGCTGATCTTTTTACTACCTCTATACTTTTACCTTTTCCAGAATGTCCTAACATAGGAATCACAGAATATGTAGCCTTTTCAGATTGGCTTAATCCCCTTAGGCTTTGCCCTTTGGCCATCTACTTTTCAACCCTGATTTTGGGATTTGTTTGATGTTGGGGAAGTGGCTGAGTCCTATGCTTAGGATTTTTGCCGGTGGCACCATTTATCGGTTGTTCAAATTTTTAGGCAACCTTCCCTCTATCCTCTGTATTCCCTTTTCTTCAGTTCATTTGAGCTGGGTTTAGGTCATAAGTGAACGAGCCCCTCGGTGGGTGGTTTGAAGCAAAACTGGGGTGGCTACTGGTGCCTTTTGGAGGGGCTCCGGAGCCTGGTCTGGCATTCTGAGTACAGCTCTGACTCAGCGAGAGGGGAGGGCAGGGGTTTCCCTTGTTGCACATAAACACAACCCACACTTTATCTTTGAGATGTCTGACCCTGACAAGACTGGAAAATAGGAGCTAGTAAGTGATAAACGTTTGAAGGAAAAAACACACCAGCAGGAGACGTGTGGAGAGAGTCCAGGCATAACTTGTTTTTGGCTTCTGTGGGGCCCTTATCCACATTTCCTTTGGAGGTCCTTAAGCTCCAGGTAATCAGACACACACTGGTGGTGTCTGGATTGTCAGAAACCTGGAAAGCTCAGGATAGTTCTCTTTCCGTGGCTGTTCCTAGGTGAATCTCTTTTGTTCTTGGCACTGAAGTGTCCTTGAAATGCAGGCTGTTATTTCCCTCTCTGGACTGTTGAATACAGGGCGGGCATGGGGGTGCATTTTTGCTTGTTAAATGAAGTTACAGTTTTAGTTTTCTGTCTCCCCTTGGTTGACGGGCTTTCTGGGAGCACTCTGGAGGCTGGGTCAGCAACGGCAACGACCCCGGTGGAGAGTCAGCACCCAAGGATTCCAGCCTCCTCTCCAGCCCTCCCTGGGTGGCTTTGGGCAGATCTCCTGGCCTCTGTGGGCTGCACGTTCCTATAGTTAGCAAGGAAGTTGCTGTGAAAGGCCCTTTTCATTTTAAATTTATTGCAGAGAGGAATATTGCAAAGTGGTTAGAATCTTGGGATTTGAATCTGGGTTCAGTTTCCTCACCTGTGAAATGGGTCCAGTGATAGGCCCTTCCTTCCTGGTTGGGGAAGATTATAAATGAAAGTGCAGATGCAGGAGCATAGTTCCTGACATACTGGTAGGGCTCAGCAGATGGGAGCGCTTACTGTCACCATCCTTTTTATGAGGTGACCCTAAGTCAGAGGGGTGCACTTTTCGAAAGCCAATGTTCCTGACTGTTGCTGCAGTTGCAGCCTGGATAACCACCCCAAGCGACAATAGGAGGACACACAGTAGATGAGCACCTTTGGGTTCTCTTCTCCGAGCAGTGACCTGGCCCTGACCTGTTAGAAAGAGGATCAGGGCAGCCGGGATAAGGACCACCTGGGCTCCTGGAAACTGGGCAGGGTGGGAAGGCTGCAGGTGAAAAGCATAGATGCATTACCACTTCCTGGAGACAGCCAGTTCTTTCACTTTCGCATTCTATTTACTTAAACTTTACTGCGAAGGGGACATGATTCAGGGCAAGAAAAACATACGGCAAACCCTTTATTTCTGATGATGAGTGATGACCTTTGGAACTGGGGTTGAGTCTGAATTCACCAACGCAGAATATTTTTACTGCAGTGGTTTGTCACGGCATGCTGTGCTTTCAGCCCTGCCGCTTCTGACTGGTGACCCCAGTGAGATGCAAGGTATTAGATGATGCCTTTCGGCATTCGGAAATTACTTGGAATAAAAGTGCAACTTTTGGGGGGAGGTATACGCGTGTGCAAAAATGAGTGTAGACACTTAGTGTTCTGAACCCAACATAAGGCAGGGAAGGAGGAAGCTGCATGGAGTTTGGGGACCATCTTACTGGGCTGCACTAAAGAAGCAGACTGGACTGCAGTCTTCCACAGCTGCCTCAGCCCTGCAGTAGGGAGAGCATTCCACTGGTTGGAGTTTAATGGAGGCCGTGGTGTTTTTCTTCCTCCGTTTGTCTGATGAAAGTTCCACGTACATTTTAGCCCTAGACATGGCAAATGCTGGGCTTTTGCTGGAAGGACATGCAGTTCAGATCCAGGACACTGCCTGGGCCTGAGTTTTTAAAGTGAAGCCAGAGTGTTTTGATTTTCTTGAGGTTACATTTAAACTTGACCCTGAGATGAGTCAAAGTCAGAGGAGACTTTTGAGAGGATGAAGTTCAGTCCCATTATTTTACATCTGAGAAAACCAAGGCTCAGAGAGGGCTAGTGGAGAGTCCAACAGTATACAGCGATTTAAGGGCAAGGTGGGTCTGTGGCTTGTTGCAGTTCACAGGTGCAGTGATGAATTATGATTATCTTATTAATCACTTATGTACTAATTTATAGTGGCAAAAGAGGTCTGTATCTTATAACTTCCTGTGTGTTTTTTTTTAATAAATATAACTTAGTCACATTGCAGAAATTGTTCTACAAGAAGCAAAACAACCCCTACGTCCACCAACCTAGCACTACCAATCACTAGCATTTGGGTATATTTATTTCCTGCCATGTGTGCGCGCGCGCGCACATGAGCATGTGCATGAGAGAGAGAGAGACCACAAAGAAAATATACAAACAGACCTAATGGAATCATGGCAGACCTGCCATTTACTCGAGCTTTTTTTGATAAGATCACAGTAACCTCAAAGACACCCTGCACGTTTCCATTTCTTATCCTTGGGACCTGGGGAAATGTACGGTTCCTTGGCCAAACCTCTGGATCATATGACAGGTTTTAACTTGATCTAGTGAACAGGTTTTTAAAAGTGAAGAACTAGGCGGTGATGGTTCCAGAAGGCTGCCCACCAGTGGGTGCCCAGCAAGCTTGACTGGACCCTTGTGGCGGCACTGTAGTGCATTGTGTATGTGTGGGTTCCGCAACCTGGATCCACAAGAGACACCCCCTGGGGGTTGCAGAGACCCAACAACTGGCTGACTGTGTGACGTTTTCACCTCCCAACGGATCTCCAAAATAGTTCTGGAAGATATGAAGGGATTTCCAGATGTCAAAATAAAAATAATGATTGGTGCACGCTTGCCAAAGAGGGATCATTGACAATGTTGAGAAATGTTTCTGGTTTATATTCCATAAACTAACAGAAGTAGCAAGTGGGAGGGGGCGGCCATGGCTGGTCCCCACTCACCACTCTGCTCAGAGAAGGCCTGCACCCACCTCTCCATTCTCTGGCCCCTGTAACAACCCTGCCCCCAACACTGCCTTATACCTACTGACCTCCACTCTCCAAGAATCTGGATTCTTTCCACATTGCTTTATTGAAGTAGAATTGACAGACAATAAACTTTAAGCAAATATTTAAGTATATAATTTGAGAAGTGTGATCATAAGCACATACCTTTGAAACCATCAACACAATCAAATTAGTGAACATACCTGCCATCCCTAAAAGCTTCCTTTTGCACCTTTATGATCCCTCCTTCCCATCCCTCCTTGCTCTCCTACACCCCAAACAACCGTTTATCCTGCTTTCTGTCGCAAAAGATTAGTTTGCACTTTATAGAGCTTTATATAAAAGGAATCATACAGTATATTTTCTTTTTCCCCCTGGCTTCTTTCACTCAGCATAATGATTTTGAGATTCAATCATGGTGGTCACATATCAATATTTTATTCCTTTTTATTGCTGAGTAGTGTTTCATTATACAGACACGACCAACATTTTTTTTTAATCCATTCATCTGCTTGGACATTTGGGCTGTTTCCAGCTTTTGCTATTACAAATAAAGTTGCTCTGAACATTTGTATGTGAATCCTTCTATGGACATGTATTTCCTTTTCTCTTGAGTAAATGCCTAGTAGTGGAATGGCTGGATCGTATGGGAGGTATAGGCTTAGTTTTTAAAGAGATTGACAAACTGTCTTCCAAAGTGGTTTTACAATGGCACAGGAACTTGTATTTTAAAATGAGCTTCCTCAGCTAATCTCCTATTGTCGCTTCCTTCCTGAGATACCCTAATGGCTCTCAGTGGCAGGTCTTGTGAGTCAATCTCTTCCACCTGGTCTCTTAGGGCCGGTGTGGCCTTGCTTGGGGGTGCTGGAGAAGAGGAGCAGCTCGGACTTTCTGTCCACACCTGCCTTCAGCCACCCAAGGCCATGGCAGATGCACTGACTTTCTCTAGGGCTGGCCAATCCTGTGGCAGGGAACTGCCATATCCAGTGCCAAAGTGTCCCTCATGGAGGTCTGAAAGTGACAGACAACTCCTGTGGCCACCTTGTGAAAGCTTGGATGCCTTAGGGGTCATTTCTGGGCTGACCACTGGATCGACACGGGCCCACTGAAGAGGCCAGATGGAATTTGATCTGTCGTATGGTGTGGCTCAGAGCTCCTTTCCCCCCTCTTCCTCTCCTCCTTCCTCCAGCCTTTCAACCCATTGTTCAACATTTATTGTGCCCTATTATGAGTTCTCTCGAACTGCTGTAACCGATTGGGTTACAACTGGGCGGCTTACAACAGCAGAAATTGATTCAGTTCAGCCTCACAGTTCTGGAGGCTGCAAGTCTGAAATCAAGACGTCGGCAGGGGTGGTTCCTTCTGGAGATGCTGAGGGAGTCTGTTCCAGGCCTGTCTCCCAGCTTCTGATGGCTCCAGGCAATCCTTGGAGTTCCTTGGCTTGCAGCTGCACCCTTCCTCTCGCTGCCTCAGTTGTCACATGGCATTCTCTCCATGTGTCTCTGTTTCCCTGACTTCATATGGCCTTCTTATAAGGACACAAGTCATTGGATTTAGGGCCCACCCTCATCCAGCCTGGTCTCCTCCTAACTTGATTCCAGCTGCAAAGACCCTATTTCCACATAAGGTTACATTTGCAGATTCTAGGAGTTAGGACTTCATATCTTTTGGGTGTATGTTATTTACCATAACAGATACGAAGCCCTGAGCTACGTGCTTGGGGTAAGAAGAGATCTGCGTAGTTCCCTCTCTTGTAGAGCTCAGCATCCCTCATGGGGAGAGAAGAGCATCAGATTTTCTGGTGAAAGAAGGAGGTGGGCTCAGAGCCACTGGTGGGAGGTGGGCTGGTTTGGGCAATCTCGATGCCTCTGGTAACGGCAGGGGCGTCTCCATCCCTGCCTGTGGAACAACCTTCAGTGGGAGCCAGGGTTCTTGCAAAGTGAGCAGGGCTGGCCCATGGCCCCTTGGCATTCAGTGGTGAGGGCCAGCCCTAGCCCTGCGGGGCGAGAAGGAGGCAGGGGTTTGTGTTCTAGGCCGTGTGCCAGTGTCGATGCACGTCAGTAACTGCTTGGCATGTCAGCAGGTGCTCTTGCGAAAAACTCATGCCATTTACCAGGGGGCAGGAGGCATTTTCCAGGAGGTAGAAGGGAAGCGTGTGGGAAGTGGAGCAGCCTCAGGAAAAGTGTGAAGTCTTTGTTCTGTTACTGGAGATGGTGCACAGCCCCAGGTCATGGGGAGAATGAGGGGGCCCGTGACTCCCACGACCTGGCTGCACTGGACATTTTGAACCCATGGCCTGTCTTTGCACTTGGATTCTTGCTGACCTGAACCCCTCAAGCCCAGGGCCCAGGGCATCGTGTGCGGGCCAGGCAGGAAAAGCCCCAACTGCAAGAGGCAGGAGAAAATCACTTCCACAGCACCCGGATGTTGGCGGCATGAGATTCTTTAACGCTCAGAGATTTTTTTCTGTCTGTGCAGTGTAACTGCGGTCACATGAAAAGCGACTTAAAAAAATGACTAGACATAATTTAGTAAAATGGATTATTCCAAGCGTGCTTTGCCTGAGTGTTAACAGTTCAGTTAGCACTAGAACACATATAAAATCAGTTGTCCGGGCCTGTTTGCTTGTTGCCTACAGCTCGCAAATGGGGCTTTTCTCATTGGCTTCATCGCCCGCAGGCACCAGCTCTCTCCGGCCTGCCAACAAAACTGATTTTAACAACTTTGGTCTGCTATGGGCGGCTCTCCAGTTCTAGCTGCCTTTGCAAGTTTATATCTCTTTTTTGATTCTTTAGCTATTATTTTAGGGGCCCCCAGGAAGGTGTGGAAATAAACGCATTATGTTCAATTCCACCATGTTTACCAGGAAGTGTCTGAGTCTCTCTGGGTGCTGGGTGGAGTATCCTCTTTTCCTGATGATCAGGGCTTCTTAACAGAATGCTTTGGAGGCCGTGAGTTCCCATCACCTGCGGGGCAGAGCCCCTTCTGCTATGTCTTAAATTTTGGGCTTTTTGCATTCTGGCCCCCCAGATCAAGGATCTGTTCCCACCAGACTGACTTGCCACGATGTCCTGCCTCCGTGCTTGGCTCAGGTCACTTCTCTCACCTGGAACATTCTGTTCAAACCTTCTCACCCATCTAGTCAAATCCTGCCTCCACCACCCCCACTGGAAATACTCACCCCTCCCTTCCATTCCCAAGGCATTTCTTGCCAGCCGGGCTCCTGAGAGCCCTGATCCTAAATTGCCTAGGGTTGGTAATCTCTTTTCTGAACACTCTGCTCCTCTCTTCTTGCTTTTCAACTCTTCTGCTGGATTGCAAGCTCCCAGAGGCAATGAGGGATGATTCATTTTGGCCTTGACAGTGCCTGGCTCGCCCTGTGCTTCCAACGCAGTTTCCCGGGACTCTGCCCAGCGCAAATGCAAGCTGCTATTCTCCATGCAGCTGCCCACACCCCATGGTGGCATCTTCCTCACGGGGAAAGATCTGACTTGCTTCTGGTATTAGCACTGCCGAGCCTCTGAGGCTGGCAGGTTGCCTCAAGCTTCCAGGGTGGTGATTGGCCGCCTCTCCTCCTGGGCCTCTGCCCATTTGGAGGTGTGCCCTCAAGCATGGCCATCTCTGAACCGGGCCAGCAGGTCATTCAGTCCCCCAAGGCGGCTGAGAAGCCTGACCCAACACTGCCACTGAGAACTAGAGACGAAGAGGCAGGCAGCCATTTACCGAGTTTTGGAGATAGATTCGGTGGAGACTAAGCCTCTTATTTGTAAGAGGTTGTCTTGTGGCACAGAAAACAGCTTAAGGAGCCGGTCACCCAAGCTCAAAACCCAAGAGTCAATCTCTTGAGCTCATCCTACTTCCTATCAACGCTCCTATGTATCTGTCCATTTCTCTCCCTCTGCCTTGGCCCATGTCCTTTGCCTAGATGATGGCCATAGCTTCTGACGTAGCCTCTCCACCTCCAGTTTGTCTCCTTCCAATCTGCCTTTTTACACGGCACTATCCTCGACCTCAGAGAGCTGGAGCACTCCCATCTCATTGCCAGGCCATTCCCTCTAGTGCATCAGGCTGCAGCGTAGGATCCCTCCCTGGGGGACACTTCTTGAGCCCGGTTTTGTTGTCCCCACTCTTGTACTCTTGTGTCTCTTTATCGCCCACCCTCACCATGCAGCATGATGATGGTCTGTTTTCACAGTCTGTCTCCCTTTCTCCAGCCTGGCTGCGCTGTGAGGGCAGGAACCCTGTCCTGTCTTGTACCACTGTGTCCCCTGCACCAGGTCACAGGTGGCTGGAGAGATGTGTGCAGGATTGAATGGACTGATGGCAATAGACTGAGGCCCCTTGGGTCCAGATTTGCTCACCTGCAGCGTGGAAGGTTGGCCCAGGTGGTATCAGAGGCCCTCACTTCTGCCTTCATTGGCTGAGCTCAGAGCCGAGTGGAGGGGGAGTACCTGGGAGTTGACGGGTGGGGTTCAGAGATGGTGGAGGCCCTGGAGACTTTCTAGAAGCCTTGGAACAGCTTTTCTCTCTCTCTCTCTCTCTTTTTTTTCATTCTTCAGCTAAGACAGAAGAGATGATTTATTATACATGTGTTTCATTGGGCCACAACTGAGAACAGAACTAGTCCTGAATGTCACAGTTCCAGGGCAAAGAACCAAGAGGGATTGCTTTGGTATGAGCAATCAGTCTTTGTAGAAGTTAGACAACGTTGGAAGTTTTGGATCCATTGAGAAGAAGTTTTAGACAGTAGCCTCCTGCAGTCAACACCTTGTATCAGCACCTTTGGCCTCTGGCATCCTATATTTCTGTTCCCCTGGTCTCCATGGGTACAACACACTAATGGTCTACTTGGACCTCTGCCTCATCTTTCTTCTTTTGTGTGACAGCCTACACATTTGCTTCTTCCTCCACTTGGCTCTCATGGCATGGAAATTTCCAACAAGATGGTGCTAGGGCTGAAGAGCTGCTTTTCCCTTGAGCAGCGTAAGTGTCTGGTCTAAAAGGCAGATTCATGTAAGAAGGCAGGTCCACTGAGGCCAGGAGGGGTGGCCAGGATTGCAGTTAGCTTGGTGGGGTTAAACCAGGCTGCTGACCCAAGTCTAGCCCCTCCTCTGGGCCTGGATGGTCACCAGTGCCCACTGGAGACTGGTCCTTCTGCAAGGAGGGGCCTCTCTAAGAGGTTTGGTCTGCTTCTGCATTTTTGTCTTGTTTTGAGGCTCCCACAACAAGATTGCAAGCATTATGGTGTTTTAAACTATTTAACTTTATCAAAATGATTCTTTTTAAACAAAACCACATAATTATTCTAGCCACAAGGTAAATACAGGATTTATAAAGCATACTAATGAGTGGTGTGCTCCGGGCAGGATGGACCTGTGACGTGTCCCCATTCCCACGGCTGAACGCAGATGTAAAGCATCTGAGGCTTATGGGAATGTAAGGTGGAGACTTCCCCACCCCAGGGCCTTCAGGTCCCTTCCCAAGGCTAGAGGGGAGGGAGCATGCCACACACACACACATGCCTGGGGCTGTGAGTTGCCTGCGTTCAGGAGTGTGGCTGTCCCTGGGTTCCCTGCCCACCTGCTGATGATGCCTGGGGCCCAGGACCCAACTGAAAGGACTCTGGCCAGCTTGTTATTGGGGTGAAATGAGCTGATACCTGTGGTTTGGGAAAGGGCCTGCTCCATTTGGGCCGGACTGAGCTGATGGTTTCCTGTTTCAATAGGATCCCAGAGTCTCAAGGTCTGAGCTTGTGCAAGTTCCCTCCTGGCTCTCGCAGACAGACAATGAGTCGTCCCCCGCCTGCCCCCCTCCCGCCCCGCCAGCAGGACCTGTTCCTCCTGCGACCTCAGGCTGAGCACAGAGCCTGGGATGTAATGCGCAGATCAGTGAATATTTGTTGAATGAATAATAGCAGCCATCATTTAATGATTGCCAGGAACTGTGATGACAGAGCTACTCTGCGGCATTTCCTCGAATCGTCCCACCGGTTCCGGGTGGTGGGTACATGTATCCTGCAGGTGCCGAGGAGGATGCCAGAGCACAGCCTAGGGACAGGAATCTGCCTGACATCAAGCAGCTCGAAAATGCGGGAGCTGCGGCTTGGACGCGGATTGCATCAGGGCCGCCATGTAGACTGGCACCGTCCCGTAGAAATATAGCGTGAGTCTCGTGTGCAATTTAAAGTTTTCGAGTAGCCACATTAAGAAAAAGCAAAAAAGACGCAGCTGAACTTATTTTAATAATAGATCTAAAAATAATCATTTTAGTTTTTTTTTAATATATAAATGGCCTTCCCGTGGGCCGAGGGAGACATGAGGTACTGGTGGGACGGAATAATACATAAAAGTAAAAGTGATGGAAAATTATTCAGTCATAAAAAATGAGGTACAGGTACATGCTACGTACGACATGAACGAAGCTAGAAAACCCCATACCAGGCCAAGGAATGCAGACCCAAAAGGGTAGACATTGTTTGTTTTCACTTACATAAAATATCTAGATCAAACAAATCCATAGAGATCGAAAGTAGATTAGAGGCTGGGAGAGGAATATTAGAGAGTTTGTGTAATAGGGACAGAGTGTTGACTGGGGGTGATGAAGAAGTTTTGGTAAGGACAGTGGTGATGGCAGTACACCATTGCAGATGTGATCATTACCACTGGGATATACATTTGAAAATGGTTAAAATGGCCAATTTTATGTGATATATATGTTTCCAGACAAAAAAAATTTAAATAAATAAATTTTAAAAAGAAGCAGATGGCATAATAGGCCCAAAGCATTTTGATTTAGCTCCTAAAGGCACCTGCTGGGCCCCTCCCCTGGTGTGAGAGCTGGGCAAGAGCTACCCCCACCCTGGGCCAAGGGTATCTCAGCAGGGACTGCCCCTGAAAGCTGCCTGCCCCTCCTGGAGGGCCGCGTACAGGCCCCGGGCTGCGTGGGGTCTGGTCCTGAGCTTTGTCGCTTTTGGCCAAAGGCTATGGCAAAACTCCCCGAGCACAGAACAGGTTCGATGTGTTCTTGGGAAAAGGTTATGAGGTTTCCGACATAACAGGCTGTGAGTATACAGGAGAGGCGGGCTCAGGGCTGGTCCCGGGTGTGAAGCCATCAGGCTCACGTGGGCCTTAGCATCTCAGAGCACCTTGGACTTGAGGGGGGTGGGGGTGCGGGGGGTGGTGGCAGTAAGGGACTGGTGCGCCCCCATCCTGATTCCTGGGTTGGGGGTGAGAGCAAGGAATCCGTGGCCTCTCCTGGTCCAGATCATGATTTTTGAAAAGCAGGTTAGGGTTTGGAGCAACTATATCTGACCATGGAAAGTTTTCCGGTGTGATGGCTTGATTTATGCCACCGGAAACATTTTTATACTGAGGATTATCCATTGGCCAAACAAGCACGTCGTCCAGAGGTCCAGCAGGGAGGACTGGTGCTGGGCTGGGGAGAAGCCCTGACCAGTGACTTCACCGACAGGTGGCTAAGACTTGTGAAAATCCTGGGCACTGTTCTTAAAATCTCGCACTGTGGCGCAGGAATAGAGGTGGTGACAGGCAACATTTTTTGACGTTGAAAAAAACCCAACTGGATGGACAATGCCTTCCTGACAAAAAGGGGGAAAAGAATTGTAACAAATGAAGTATCAGTGGCTGAGAGAGTTCAAATGGACTTGAGAGGCTACTCTGGAGGTCACTGTTACTCAAGCTTCAGCTAGATATTGCTATTATGATGGTTTGCCAACCCCCAACAAAACCATTCCTGCCAACCCTAAAGAACACCTAGGGCTTTATCTGAATTTCTACAAGGTTCCATGCACTATGATAACTCCAGAAACCTACAACATCCAGATGGGTTCCTAGGCCAGATAGGTCCTGAAACCCAGAGGGGCCAGCCTGTCCAGAACATCAACTAGTTCCATCTCCGTATCCCATATTATTGACAGCCCCTTCCAACATGAAAAAGTTAGAATGGGCATAACCCAAACACCCGTAAAGATTGGGAGAAGGATCAAAGGAGAAGGAGGAGTTTTAACAGAGAAGGTAGGACTTAGCAAATGAGTATGACTGCTAAATCATTATACTGATATTTCTTTTAGTCTCTAGGGTCTTGGAGCAGCTAGAAGGAAAAACCTAAAGTTGTGAAACTGTAACCCATACCGAACTCTAATCTGTTCTGTAACAAATTGTTGCTGTGTGCTTTGAAATGTATTGCTTTTATATCTAATATATATATGTTATTTTTCACAATGACAAAATTAAATAAAAACAAAGTCCAACTGTTTGATAAAGGCCACATCTACTGGGCAGCAGGTGAAAAGTGGAAGGTGGGGTGGGCCACGTTGGCTCAACAGGCAGAGTTCTCGCCTGCCACGCTGGAGACCCGGGTTCGATTCCTGGTGCCTGCCCATGCAAAAAAAAAAAAAAAAAGTGGAAGGTGCTGGAGTCCCTGGGTCTAGGGCAGGGTAGACAACCAGTCCCAGGATCCAAGTTCAAGTGGCACTGGAGTGCCTTTCAGTGTGCAGCTCAGAGTTGGAGCCCAACTTCCCCATCTGCAAACGGCAATGGTGGTGAAGCTCCCTACTTTTCATGAAATCTCAGCTGAGATGAAATCAAAGCACCCCACAAATCCATCCAGGGGGATATTATTTTTATTAACCCCACTGTGCATATTTTTGTTTATTTTTATTTACTCTACAGCTTAGGACAGCGAATTGTTTTATCAGAATTTTAAAAGCATGTCCTTATGAAAAATTTCATCATGTTCCAAAATAGTGAGGACAGTATAATGAAGCCCACATGCCCCTCAGTCAGCTTCAACCGTATTGAACATCTCTTCAGCGTGATTTTTAGCTCACTTGCTAATTAATTGAGCCCATAACATGTTGTAAGTCCTTTGAAGTAAAAACTCACTGGATGAAATTGCCATGAAATCTGCCCCTGTGTTTGAAATGATTATTTACCCGAGAAATTTGGGTGTGGCGGGCAGGAATAGCAAGGGAGCTGGGAAGGCACCATCTCCCATCATTTCTCCCATCACTTCTCCCTTGGAAGTGGCCACTGTGGGGAACGGTCACCCATCGGCTTGCTGCATGCTTTTGTGGGAAAGGAGGGGACGATGCAGGCTGAATGGGCCTGCTTTCCTTCCTTTCATGATCAGGCTGTAAGCACATTTGTATGAAATTCAGGCTGCTTAACCCGAGAGTCATTTTCTTGCCTATAAAATGGGGTTGTGATGCTATTTGGCCACATTTACTCTGGGGTGGTTGTGAGGCTTGTGTGTCAGCTTCAGGGGACATCCTGTCTGTCCTGTTCACTAATCTGACCCCTGTGAGCACGTAAGAAATGCTCAATAAATTTTATGTTGAAGAATAGGATGGAGGGAGGAAGGAACAAAGGGAAAAGAGAGGAAATAAGGAAAAGCTACCTCCGTCTATTAATAATTCGTCACCAATGTTTGATTTCAGAACAGAGATGTCATTAGAAGGTCTCCAAGAGGCTTGTAATCCCTTCTCTACTTTTTCTTCCTGTAGAAATTTGGCTCCTATAGCTGAGGCTCAGCTCAAATCATGTTTCTTCTTTTAAAAGGTTTTGGACTTTTCGTGGCAAAATTCATAACTGCCTCCTCTATGCTCCCACACTATGCCGTCGCACCTGTGCACAGGGAGGCAGATGGGGAGGATATTTGCTCAGATTTATCCATTACCAGTGATGTGCTGGTCCCCCGACATGTGCCTGCAAGGCTGGGCTTACCAGCTGCACTTCCCCGCCGAGGTCATTGCGGTTCAGAGAGGAAAAGTGACTTGCCCAGGTTGATGCAGTACGGAGATTGAAACCGAGCCTTGTCAGGTCCCAAAGGCCCTGCTCACAGCTCTACTTTGCACTGCTACCCTTAGGCGCTTTGTAATCCTTTGCTTCTGGTTCCCCCTCTCCCGGCTGGGTGGTCCTCGTAGGTAGGGACAGGGCCCAGGCCTGTGCCCCCTGCCCCCAGCTGAGCCCAGAGCTGGGTATGCAGGAGGGGTACAGTAATCTAATGGAGACACAGCTCTGCAGGGTTGGCCACATGGTGTACTGGTTGTGGACAGCTGTGTGTGTCTGTTCCCCTCTTCACTACCTGCAGAGCCCCCCCAGGAGTTCATGAGCTCAACAGTGTTGGCTGAAGTGGACTCTGAGCCCTAAATGTTAACCCCAAGGGGATTAGGTCCTTGTTTGCCTCACTCACGGTAGTTCCAGTGCTCAGGACAGTCTAGCAAATTGTAGGCGCTTAATAAATGTGAATTGAATGACTGAATGACCTGGGAGTCCTGCTTTCCCACATTCCCAGGAGTGGGCTTTGTTGTGCTAAGAGGTATGTGGGCCAAGCCAAGGGACTGCCCAATGGACTGCCCAATGCGGCCCTGCAGCCTGTGTGGACAGCAGCTCCCCTGCCCCTCATGCATTCCTAGTGTCACCTTGCCACGGATGCAGCTTCTGTGGCCACCACCCTGGCTGGAGTGCATCCCCACCGGAAAATCACCTTTCAGTAGGGACCAGCAGGCAGGAGCACTCGCTGCCCCATGGCTGTTTCCCAGGCCAGAGGGCTGGACACTCGTCTCCCAGGTGGCCGGCCGCCTGGCCATCTGGAGAGGGATGCGGTGTCCGAGCTAATAATCCCAGCCCTCGGGTGTGCTCTTGAACTTTTCTTTAAACAAGGCTTCCTCATCCCCAGCGGAACTTCAGGTCACATTCCCAGAGAGCCTGCCGACCAGAGCTTGAATCTATTTATTATCTGAGATTTCAAAAACATGCATTTTTCCCCCTCATCTGACCTTAAACAAATCTTTCTTCCCCCCAACACTTGTATTTTTAACTTCATGAGAAAAAATGGTAAGGGAGCGTATTATTTTTTTCATGAACTCAGTTTTTAAAAGATTTTTTCATTTAAAAAAAGGCTTTGGAGGATGGAGAGAGTAAAGGGTAGCTTTTGTTGTTGCTGGGGCTAGGTAGGGGGGTGAGGCTACTTGGGGCTAATTTCTGCCTGATTAGAAAAATTCCTGAGCCTTGGGTTTCTGTCCCTTTCTCAACTCTCCCAAGAGCTGTCTGCATTTTGAGCCTGCAGCTGTTGTGGTCATTGCTGTGATCTAGGATTGGATGAGCTGAGGGCTATAAACAAGCATTTCTGACTTACAGGGGCTCTTCTCCCCGGGCCGGGGACCTGGTCTAGGGCGCAGAGATGGTGGCAGCCTGCGGGTGTGCTGGTGGTCCCTGAATTCTCATCCACCATCTCCGTTCATTGGGTGTAGGAACTGAGGCTCAGAGAGGGCCAGGGACTTGGTCGTAGGCACACAGCACTCAGCCAATGAGTGGAGGCAAGAGGAGACATGGTGCGTGTTCTTGCCTCCCCCAGTTCCTGAGTCTCTCCGTCTCCCCAGCAATGGTTTGTTGACTGATTTCCTGGAAACTGTTTTCTTTTAAGTACCAGCTCAGCAACCTTTGGCCTGTGCTGGGGTTATCCAGGCCGAGGAGGCTGGAGTTCACCAAGGCTCTTTTGTTTTTAGTTTGTGAAACTGTGTTCTTTGTCCTGCTTTTTCAGGGCCAGGGAGGCCAAAGGCCCTACATTTCAGGGATGCTTCAGAATTTAAATTTTGTAATACAACAAGTACTTACTATCGAGAGACCACTCTGTGTTCAAGAAAAACAGAAAAACTGGTCACTCTCTACAAACAGCATTTGCCCAGGAGGGGAGGTTGTCTTAATAAACATTCTGGAAGAACGCCTCTGTTCCCTTCTCTCTCTTCCATCCCCTTCTCTCCACCTCCCCTTCTCTCTCCTTGGTCTCTGTTTTAGTTTCCTAGGCTGCTGAAAGCAGGTACCGTAAAATGGTTGGCTTTTCACAATGACGATTTATTAGCTTGCAGTTCTGAGGCTGAGAAAAATGTCCAAATCAAATCATCATCAAGGCAATGTTTTTTCCTCAAAGACCGGCTGCCCGTAATCCTTGACTTCTTGGCCACATGGCAGGGCACACGGTGGTGTCTGTTGGCCTCTCTCTTCTTTTCTGGGTTTTGTTGCTTTCAAGCTTCTGGCTTCAGTGGCTTTCTCTTTTTGTGTTCATCCTGTCCATAAAGGACTCCAGTAATAGGATTAAGATCCACCCTGAAAGTGGCAGGTCATGCTGTAACTGAAATAGCTTCATCAAAAGATCCTACTTAAAATGGGTTCACACCCACAGGAATGGATTAACTTTCCGAATCTGCTTTTCTGGGGTACGTACAGTTTCAAACCACCACAGTCCCCTCCCCTCCACCGCTGTCCCCTTCTCTCTTCTCTGTCCCATTCTCTCCACTATCCCAGTTCCGAGCCTCATTCCTTCTCTTCCCTGAACTCTCACAGTCGACCCTGAAATCCTCTTGCCGACAGAGTGACGGTTCTAAACCCTGCGTCTGATCGTGCCTACTTTCCGCTGACTGGTCCCAGTGTCTCCCTCCAGTCTCCTGCCTGTCCCTTCCTAGGCAATCCCTGATCCAGCCAGTGCCAGGGACTCCTAGTCCCCTCAAGCCTCTCTGCCAGAATGCCCTCCTGCCCGCCTCTGCTTGGCAGACAGCAGCTTGACCTTCCAGAGACACCCCTCGTCTGGGAAGCTTCCTTGGGCTTGGCTGCCCCCCTCTGTGCTTGTCCAGCTTTCTCTTCACGTGGGTCCCACCGCCCTCCCTTGTCACCATGTCTGCCTCGTCTCTGGACAGGGCTCAGCTAAGGAAGGGGCTGCTTTCCTCTTTGTGTTCCTAGCAGCCAGCTCGGGACCTGCACAAGTCACAGATCAGAGCTTGGTTATTCAGTGAATGAATTCCCAGCTAGAACGAGGGGTCAGGCGACAGCAGACGGGGAAGAAAAGCTGTCACTGCGGTGGAATAGTTGGGAAAGCTTTGCAGAGTGGTGAGCCCTGAGCTGGTCCTTGAGGGATAAGGAGACCTGAGGTTGGAGGAGGGAGAGTCTCAGGCAGTGGGAACAAAGTGACTGAAGCCCCTGGAGCCAGCTGGAGCAGGTGATGGCCAGGGGATGAGGCTGCTGCTGGGAGCAGTGCTGGGAGGTGATCCAGTGGGTAGTTTTTCTCCATCACCTTCACGTGTTTTCATCTTCCTTTATTGAAGGCTGGCATTGGAGGCCAAGCAGGGTTCCAAGTGGTTTCCAAAGTGTCACCAGCTAGGCAGGAAGCTTGATAAAATCTGCATCCCCTTCTTTCAGCCTGGGACCCCTGGGAAAAGCAGGCGCCTGGGCCCAGGCTCCCCTTGGCTGCCGGCGGGGTGGGTTGCTGGGGCTGGGTGGGTGCAGGCTGTGACCCGGCCACCGGGCACTGCGGGATGAAGGGCGCTTCCCGGAGCCAGGAAGGAACTGCCTCCGCAGGCCTCCTTGGCTTTCACAATTGCCTGGTGCCTTCTCATCCGTTCATTGTTGTTGGGATGCTGCCTCGGGCGGGTAGCTATTTTGGGGGTCTTTAAGAGAACTCTAAAGAAAAATAAGCCCCAAGCCTAGCTGTTAGCTTCAGGGAATAAGTACCTGTTAGAAATCATGGCAGAGGCAATACATGGGACAGGAGAGGGGTGGGGCTCTCCCATTGTATGGACTTGGTGGCTTCTCTAATGTCACCCCAGGCACTGTACATCACTGACCCCGTGCCAGGCATTATTCTAAGCATTTGGGGGTATCATCTCATTTCATCCTTCTGACAGCCCATGGGCAGAATTTACCCCATTTAACGGGCAAAGAAACTAAGGTCTAGAGAAGTTATGTGCAGATTCTCGTCTAAGGTTGTGCAGCTAGGATGCAGCTGAGTGTGGGAGTCTTTCCTTTAAATCTTTTAGTAATCCTGTGAAATGAGGGGAAGGGGTAATTTTTCTTTAACTTTTTGTTTTGAAATATACTCAAAACAGGAGAGTTACAAAAATAATACAGACTCCATATGAAGAACTCCAACATAACCATACCCCTTTCCTTAAATACCCAGATCCACCAATGTTAACATTTTGCCACATTTGCTGTATCATACTATCTATCAATCCATTTTCTAAACACTATAGTGTTCTGAACACTCGTATAGATTGTATACATCATGTTCTTTGAACACATAATACTTCCATGTACATTTCTTAAGAACAAGGATATTCACTTATGTAACTACCTTAAGTGCAGTTCATCAAGTTCAAGAAATTTAACATTGATATAAAGCTTACTGTCTAAATTCTAATTTTTTCATACATCCTAGTCAATGTCCCTTTGAGCCTTTTCTCCTCCCTTGCTAGATCCCATCCAGGATTGATCGATCTTCCTCCCTCCCTTCCTTCCTTCTTTTCTACCTCTCTCCCTTCCTTCCTTCTTTTCTACCTCTCTCCCTTCCTTCCTTCTTTTCTACCTCCCTCCCTTCCTTCCTTATTGCAAAAACATATTACAATGTAAATTTTCCCATCTCATTCACTCCCAAGTATACCATTCAGTGGGATTCACAATATTGTGGGACCCTTACCAGTTTCCATTACCAACACTTTCTCACCTCCCCAAAGAGATCTATGCACATCATTCATTAACTCCCATTCACTGACTTCTACCCCGGACTCTAAAAGTTTGCTTATTCTCCAAGATTTTCTTTGTAGTTACCATGGAGCTTAAATGTTACATCCTAAAACTATAACAATCTTGTTTGCTTTTATACCAACTTAACTTCAATAGTGCACACAAATTATGTTCCCGTGCCCCTCATCCCCCCACCTTAATGCAGTTTTTGTCACAGATGACAGGTTTATGCATTATGGGACCTAAACCACTGATTTATTATCACATTTTATCCATTTGCCTTTTAGATCCTGTAGGAAGTAAAAAGTGAAGTTACAAACCCAAAATACAATCGTGCTGGCATTTATATTTACCATGTCATTACCCTCACCAGAGATCTTATTTCTTCATGTGGCTTCCATTTATTGTCTGTTGGCCTTTCCTTTCAACCTGCAGAACTCTCTTTAATGTCTCTTGTGGGGCAGGTCTAGTGGTGATGAACTCTCTCAGCTTTTGTTTATTTGAGAACATCTTAATCTCTCCCTTATTTTTGTTTTGCCAGAAATAGAATTCTTGGTTGGTAATTTTTTGCTTTCAGCGCTTTAAATACATCATTCCACTGCTTTCTTGCCTCCATAGTTTCTGATGAGAAGTCAGCACTTACTTTTTATTGAAGCTCCCTTATATGTGACACATTGCTTCTGTCTTGTGGCTTTCAGAGTTCTCTCGCTCTGGCATTTGACAGTTGGATTATAACGTGGTGTGGTGCGGGTCTGTTTAGGCTGATCCTGTTTGGAGTTGTTGAGTGTTTTAGGTGTGTACTGCTCCGGAACTACTCGGAAGCAGCAGTGTGGTAGAGTCCAGGGCATGTGTCCCATCTGTAGTTGGAAAGTCCCTGTCATCCTCCTGGCCATCCAGCCTGAGCAGCCACATCCCATGTGAGCCCCCTTTTCTATAAAATGGGGCTGGTTATTCTTCCTTTCTCATAGAGTTACGGAAAAATCTATGCATTTGTGAAATGTGCTTTGTAAACCATTAGGAAAGATAAGGGTGGGAGGCGCCAGCATCAACCACTGGCCTCCTTCCTGCTGCTGCTCCCAGAGCTTCCAGGTCATTCACTTTTCCCACGTGGCTGGTCCCCTTGGTGGGCCTCTGGGGCCTCCTCCTGGGCCTCTTTGTCCCAGCTTCAGGCATGCTTCAGGCAGGTGCCACCTCTACTCCCTCCGTGCTTCCAACCTGTGGCTTCAGGTGCCTCTATTTGGTTTGGCATTCAAGGCTTCCCACAAACTTGTTCCCATCTGGGTTTCTACTAAGGGTTGGCAAATTTTTTTTCCATGAGGGTCCAGATAGTTAATATTTTGGGTTTTGCAAGCCACAGCCATGACTGTTCCACTCTACCTTTGAAGCAGCTACCGGCATTACTAGGCGGTGTGCAAACTAAAGGGCATGGCTGTGTTCCAATAAAACTTTATTGACAAAAATAGGCCATGGGCCGGATTTGGTCACAGGGCTGTAGTTTGACAATCTCTGCTCTAGCCCCATGCCTCATTCCTCTCAGTATTCAGTGAAAGGGAACAAGCCCCCATTCCCTGAGCACCTCCCAATGCTTTCCTACCCCCACACCCTCACTCTCCCTGTTTTGTCTGCCTGGAATCCTCCATCACTCTCGTTTGAAGCCCTTCCCTTTCTTCAGGGCTCATTCCATGTCACTCACTCCCAGAGCCTTCTGTGATCTCCTGGCTCCATGGAACAGTTCTTCCTCCCATGATTTTTTTTTTTTTTAAATGCAATTTTGTTGAGATACAGTCACACAACCTACAATCCATCCAGAGTACCTCCCGTGACTTTTGCTGTTTTCACAGGTGTTTGGATGTGTGTCTAATCCCTTCCACCAAGGCTGAGTTTCTCAAAGGCAAAGATTGTTTCTTGGTGGGAACAAAAGTACTGGAATGGGCTCTGCTGCTTGACAAGCTGGGCTCAAATGCAGGCCCCACCCAGGCCGTATATCCTCCCCCAAGTTACCTGTCAGTGCATCAGTTTGCCCTCTGATAATTAGGGCTCGTAGTCATGCCTCGGCCCTAAAGTGGCTGGTGAGGACGACTTGAGAGGACGCAGGCGCTCTCTGTTCTCACCGTCCCGCGGCTGCTATTCTGGTGGCCCTTGACGACGGGCACCAGAGGTCACTTTAGGTCAATGTGGCCTGTACCAGGCACGAGGCACAGGCAAACTGGCTTCCTTCTGGAAACAGCGGTCAGTGCTTCTGTCTATCAACCTCTTGCTCTGAGACAGACCTTGTGCCCTCCTCATAGCTCTAGAAGATTCGGTGTGGACAGTGGCCCAGAAGCCTGGCTGGATGGCCTCTGCCTGAAGGCAGCAGCCAGTACCTGGATTCTTTCCAGCAGACATCGTGAAGACCTGACCTCCATCCCTCTCTGACCCCTCTCTCCTGGCAGGTACCCAGGTCTGGAGTGGGAACAGTTAGTCTATTGTTATGTTAAACCTGAAATAAATACCTGACTGCTCTGTGGTTGGAGGGGGCCAGTGTGTGTCTGTGACGGTGTAATAATGACCTAGAGCACTCCCTGTCTTTTCAGATGCTTGGCAATCACCTGCTAATCCCCCGAGGTCTGGAGCAGAGTATTTTCATCCCCGTGCCTGGGGAAATGCTGAGGCAGGGAGCAGCAGGAGAGGGTGATTCCAGTTTCTTGGCTTATTTTTCATGGCTTTAGGGGATGCATTTGTACTTTCTTCTCATCCTTCTGGAGGGAGGACAGGGAATCTGGATCTGGGTGAGCCCTGGGTTTGGTAGTGAGAGGGGAACACTGTATGGACCCAAGCTCGAATCTCAGCTCTGCCACTATCCTTTCTTGGTCTTGGTTTCCTTGTATAGTGGGATTATACCAGCTTTTAACGTGTGGTCTGTGGGGTCAGACCCAACGTAGTCGACATTCTTGGATGTGGACAGGAGCCCTCTGTCGGTTCTCCTGTGCCCCCTTCCCCTTTCCCAGGAGCTGGGGTTAGGGGCTGGGTTTCCATAAGGAGCTGTGTAAATCCTGAAGGGGCCTTTCCCAGGCAGCGGGGCTGCCCTGATTCACCTCCCAGAAAGGAATGACTTCCTGCCTCCAGCCACCTGCTGGACCTGGCCTCTAGGTTTTTTCCTTCCGTACAGACTCTTGCCTTCAGGAAAGGTCCAAGGCCCACACCTGGGGCCCAGTGCTAGTGGGAAGCAGGCATGGGGACTACTAGTTAGTTGTCAGGAGACATGGTTCCAGGCCTGTCGCTGTGTGACTAGGGCAGCCACTGTCGTTCACAGGGCTGGTGAACCTCTGGCCTAACAAGGGGAGGTGGAAAAAACGGCCAAGACATAACTTCTAGAACTGTTGAGGTTCTAGGCCAGGGATCTACAGAGTATGGCCCTTGCCTTCTGTTTTTATAAATAAAGTTCTATAAGAACACATCCACTTCTATTTGCTTATATATTGTCTATACCTGTTTTCAAGCCCGAGTGGCAGGGGTAAGTAGCTGTGTCAGAGACATGTGATTCATGAAGACTAAAATATTTGCTGTCGGGTCCTTTAGGAAAGGTTTGCTGGCCCCTCATCTAGGCTATGAGCATCTTGAGGGTAGAGACCATGTCCTGTTAGTTCGTGAGACCCTAGACTCAACTCTGTGCTGGCCATAGTGGGTACTCCATAAACATTAGTTGAATAAATAAGTAGAAAACCTGTCAAGATGGTCTGGGCTTCGTAGAATACAGCTTGACTAAAAGTGGCTTCAACAATAAAAAAAATGTGTGTTATCCCACATAAGAAGTCTGGAGCTGGGCGACCCCAGGGCTGTCTCAACAGTGCCATCGAGGACTCAGGCTTGTTCTTCTTTCCCCACCAGCATTCTCAGGATATTTGTCCTCAAGTGTGTCCCAAAATGGCTGCCACAGTTCCAGGCTCACGTCTAACCCATTTAGACATCCAGCTAAAAAAGGAAGTGGCTTTTTTCCACTCATCTCTGTTTATGCGAAGAAGGGAAGCCTTTCCGGGAAGGTCCCCAGCAGGTTTCCCTTGCGGCCCAGGTCACATAGCCCCATGCCCTAGCTGCAAGGGAAGCTGGGAGAAGGAACACTGGGCTTTCTCTGCCTCTGTAATTGGGGGTGGGCTTTGTGCGAGACAGTAGGATAGTCACTGGCTTTAGGGTAGGTGCTTTTGGGTGTCTGCTGCAGTTGGAGGCAGCGACATGTAAATCTGGCTGGGGGTGGCACAGGTGGCAGAGACAGCTTCCCCGGGAGGGCCTGGGAAGACCAATTCGAGTCCAGGTAGGCACATAGGACCCCAAGGAGCACCGTTAACTCTGGCTTTTGCTGGGCAAAAGTTCCCATTGGTGATAAATCTGGAGGAATCTCCCTCTTGAGTGTCTCATGCCCTGTTCCTTTCCTCCTGAAATCAATTTCGTATCACTTACCCTATACTGTCCCTTGCGGGAGGTTATATTTAATAGTGAAGGAAACCAAGGCTCCAAGAAACAAAGTGACTTGTCCATAACTGGCAAGTTCCGTAGCTGGAGCCTGGGACTGTCTGATCCAAGTGCAGGGCCCGCCCCAGCCCTTGCCACACACAGGCACACACCGGTCACCTTGTGGTCAGCCAGCTGACTGACCCCTGAGGACTTGAAATCGCTTTTGCATCCAGATGGCCACAGCTGAAGCAGGCAGTGCTCCACCCCCAGCCAGGCAGATCCGGGGTCCTGGGGCGTGGGGGGTTGGCTGAACCTCCTGGGGCCTGGTCTAGGGGCCCTCTAGGAACCTGGGGGCCTTGAGAGGCAGGCAGGGGGCTTCCAAATGGATCTGGGTCACTGGGCTCAGTAAGGGCTCAGTTGTGGCAGTGCTCTGATGTGACCTGGGGGTTGGTGCTAAGAAGTAAGCTCCATTAGAGGCTGGGGGCAAAGGTGGGGGGACGGAGTTCTGTGGGCAAGCGCCTGTGATGGGATTGGTTTGGATCCAGAAGCTGCAATGGGAGAGCCCATTCTCACTTGGGAGTAACCTCACAGCCACGGCAGTCTGGCCTCACCACTTCACAGTGGTCGGACATCTGCCCCCGCCCTCCACAGGGCCACTCTGGCAAAGGACTTCCCAGTTGGATCCAAGTAAAGCATGTGATTCTGACCTTGTGACCTCACAGCAGCGTTTGGACTTGACCTTGTTGGCTTTGCAAGAAATCCCTTCTTCTCGGGCCCGGGACCTGCCCTCGCTGGGGCCTCCCCTTGCTCCCCAGGGTTCAGCCTTGGACCCTCTTCTCTCCCTCTTGCAGCTCTGACCCTCTACGCCTAATGTTTATTAAGCACTTACTGTGTGCAGGTCTCATGCTTATCTTATTTAACCCTCATACCCACCTCTCTGAGGCCAGTACTATTTGCTCATTTGTTCACTCACTCTTTACTCTTCCATTCAACAAATTTACCGAGTTCCTACCCTGTGCCAGGCACTATTTTGGGTGCTGAATATGACAAATGAACTTCCTACTTTCCTAGAGGAAATCTTCCAGGGGTGGCAGGGAACAGAGCAGATTGCTGAGATTTCTTCTGCAAGCCACACTCCTGGGGAGCTCCAGGCTGAGCTCAGGATGCTTTGTCCATTGCTCCGGGATGAGCATGTGTCTCTCCACCTCCACGGGTTCTCTCTCCGCATACTGCTCGGCCTGCTTCTCGGCCCGTGTCTCAAACTTGGCATTTCCAGGTAGTCCTCCTCCTTGTTCTTTCTGTTCTCTCCAGATGTACTCCTCTTTTTCTGTCTTCCTCCAGAAATGGCCTGGAGTTGGCCCAGCCGCCCCTCTACCCTGTGATCAGGAGCAGTCAGGTGGGCTTCCTCAGTGCGCCTCCACGACCCCATCCCCACAGCCCCCGCCCTGGCCCCCACCCATCTTGGGCTCCCTCCCTGGCCTCCTGTCTGCTCCCGCCGTGCTCTGTGGTCACGGTGCCTTTGCACATGCTGCGTCCCCCGCTCCCGTCTCCACCTAAGTGCCCCCGGCCACAGAGCCCCGCCCCACGCGCCCTCCCCCCGCCCCCGTGCACCCTCGCCCCCCACGCTCTTTTCTCCTTGAGCCCTGCCTCCCACAAGGGCTGCCCTTCAGCCTCCCAGCCCTGGGCGTCCCCCAGCGCAGGGTCGGGCCTTTTCTCCTGTGTGTCTTCAGGGCCCAGGACGAAGGCGTCCATCAGCCAATTGAATGGCGAGATGAAAGCTGGAGTAGGAATTCCTCTGAGAGGAATAAGGAAAGTCATCTCAGGTATAATCTTTCAGACCAGCAGAGATAGTGGAATCCTGGGTCTCCTTCAGGGGGCCTTAAGACCATCTACTGCGGTAGTTCCTAACCTTTTAAAAAATGTCTTAGAAACCTGATGTTCAAATGAAATTGCCCCTCGTTGATGGTTCCCGAGAGGGCTCCTAGGGAACCCCTCAGGGTTCTATTGAGACAGTTTGAAAACCACTGGTCTAGCCCAGTTAGTCCTTTGTAAATGAGGGAATTGCAGATCAGAGAAGGGAGGGGATGGGCTGAAGCTGCCTCCACCCTCCTAGCAGCAGAGCCAGGGCTGGAACCTCGGATTCCCCGCCCCCTTTCTGGTGCTGCCCTGCCCCCACCCACCCCCACCCACACCCCATGGGGCAGAAGTTCATTCCAAAGGCGTGAGCAGGGAGCTTGTCCTTGTTCCAAAGCTTTGGTCCCCAGGAGTTTAGATTTTTCCTTAGACTTCAAGGTAGTTCTCCCTAAAGAATGAAGCTGCTGAAGAGCTGAAGATTGTGCCTGCCCTCCGAGGCTCAGTGCCACTACACCCCAAGTTTTTACCAGAATTGGGAAATGTCTGTTAAAATGTAGAGGTGGACAAGAAGTGGGCCTGCAAGGAAAAAGAATAGAAACATTTTGTATAGTGCCCAATTGACATTTGGTTTCTTCAAAGACTTGTTTGTTACCTTCCAAAGAACTGGACCCTCACTCAATCTAGGTCAGCCCTTCTAGCTGTTGCTTGCAAAATGGAATGAGTCTCGGCCCCCGCTGTGGCCATCACACAAGCTCTCATGAGAATAGATATTGGACTTTGATTAAAAAAATGCAATGAGTCTCCATAAGAGGGAAAAGTAAGGGTGTGAGAAAGGAGAGTGTAATCTGTCTGTTGTGGGGACAGGGGATGGGTGATGATGGGAAGCAATTGTGCAGTTGGTGAAGGATGGAGGTTATTCCTTCTGACACTTACCTAGGGGTCCAGATAGAGACTCAGGCCTGGAGAAGAGGACCTGGTCCCCACAGTGTCCCGCAAATCACAGGGTGACCTAGGACTTTGAGAAATTGTCTTGCCTGTCTTCCAGTTTCAAGAGATCAGTAGCACTTGTGGTTTCAAGTATTCTGTCTTATAATGATATCTCGACCTAGAGGTTTGCAGAGGACTTCCAGACATACATTTTAGTAAGTTTTTTATTGACGTGGACTACCCATATAGAAAGATGCAGAAGTCGTGCATGTACAGCTGGATAGATTTTCACAAAGTGAATCCGTTGGGTTCCCAGATCAAGAAGCATTATCACCAGCACTCCAGAAGCCCCTTTGGGTGCCCGTTGAGTCACAGCAGTTTTAATATCATGGGTGCATTTGGCCAACCTTGAACTCTGTGTAAGTGGAGCCATACGGTGTTTACCCCTTTGGGCCTAGCTCCTTTCCCTCAGCACTCTGTGCAGGTTCAACCAGTGGTTGTCTGGGGTTCTGGTCCATTTGTTCTCTCTGCACCATGAGATTCTAACTGACTTCTGCTCATATTTGATCTTGGGGGACTGTAAAGGAGGAAGCCCACTCTTGGGGAGGTGAAGCAGCTTTCTGAGGCTGTGTGGTTCTGCTGGCATCATGCTGGGCCTGCCCCCAGACAGGTCTTCCCCTGATCTCCCTGCTCCGAACCCGGTGACACTAGACCAAGAGTCTCCTCCTCCAATTTAGCGTCATGTGTTCTGGAACTTTACCTTGAGTGTACGGTAAATCCTCTGTGCTGCCACTGAAGTTAATTTCCATATATTCTGTAGAAATGGAGAACATCTCATTCCCCTCCTTGGGGAAATAACTGCCATTCTCTTGAAGTCACCCCTTGCACATCAGGCTAAGTGATGCCTGCCTCCATGCCCTCGCCCTCTTCCCAACCCTGTGATTATCCGTATGTTCGCCTCTAGCCCTTCCCTGGTTAGCCGCGGTTCTCAAACTGTGAACCCAACCAGAAGAGCTCCAGCTGGGCTCAGCTTCCCGTGGGAAGATTGCCTCATGTAGTCACGTTGGGAGCCTCTTCCTCAGGCCTCGGTGCTGAGGCGGAAACATCATGAATTTCAATGAAAGGCAAAACTGCCTACTGTTTCCTCGAAAAGTGCCAAAGATACTTTGCCAGCAGGCCTGTCCTCTCAGCTACAAACCCACTTCTGCACGGCCTCTGACTAATGGAAGCCATTGTTCAGTCTGCACTCCGCTGCTCTTTTGAAATGGGACATCTGTCACCCGGGAGACCCAACCACCCCCTCCCCTCCCACCATAGCAGCAGACTGTGTTCATAGCTCAAGGGATTTATTTCTATCCCTAAAGGTCAAACACCCTTCTGTCTCCTGGCAGAAGTCCGGACTAGTGTGTCTGCAGGGAGCTGGGAGCGGGTCATGGCTTGAGTGGCATGCCAGGTGGGTGTGGTTTACCCACACCGTGGGGTGGCTCTGGGGGATGGCCCATCCTACAGCTGCTGAGGAAGTGACTTGATCTTTCTGGAAAATTGTCTGTGGCCCTCTCTTTGGACCTTCAAGATCCTTTTTAAATGACTTTCTTTCCCATTTCCAGTTGAATCCTGGGTTTTTTGAATCTCACTGCTGCTGCATCCCCCCACCCCTCACCCTGCCCCCAAGTCCTAAACAAGAAACATGTAGCATACACAGCAGTATCTCCCTTGCCCTTGCCAGGAGCAGGCATTACTAATCGATTATGGCACTCCTTCCCATGGAACCAAGACCCTGTCTCAAGTTCCAGAACTCCTGGTGGCCATGATCCTTTGGAGCTCACGTGCTTAGTGAAATCTTTCTGCCACTGCAGCCAGGCACTACAAACAGAATCCTGCTTTCTGCTGAGGAGGCTCGATTTCCTATGAAAGGATCCGGAAATGAGCAGAGTACACATTTTTTTGAACATCCATTAGCTTCCTGGTTTCCTAGTTTGCAGGTGGGGTGGCAGGGAGTGGGTGATGGGGCATGTCCCACCCAGTGAGAATTTTGAATACAGGAAGGGGATCGTTGGTTGCTTCCAGAATCACACTTTCGAGGAGACTTGAAGATAGTAAATAACAGGCTCACCCTTGGCCAAATGAGGTCTCACAATTGAAGATTGTCAGTAAAGTCCTCCAAATGCACCCAGCAGGAGAAAACTGTGACTTTGTCAGAACCCCTGATTTGGAACAGTCACTTCCTGCTTCCTGTGAGAGCCACTCCTTGGCAGGAGGGAAACCTTTTCTGGGGAGTAGAGAGTCCAAGGGAAGCGGCCCCTCTCCTTGTGGGGTTGGTGGGGTATGCTGCTCTCCTTGCTCTCTGTGTTTATTCCCAGAGCAGAACTCTGGGCTCCCAGGAGACCCCACATGTCCGGTGAGCCCACATGGCCAGCTCTGCTTTTTCATAAACAAGTGTCTTAAGGCTGGGGATAGGGCCGGTGCAGGTTCCTCCCTCCACCTCCCATTTGTTACCTGCTCCCCAGTTTGCGTTATTATTGCAGCTTTATTGAATGGGGTGTATCAGGCTTCGGACCAGCTTACATGGTTTAAAACCAGACTTAATCAAAATGTAAATATTTCCCCGGGGCCAGGAAGGAGGACGTCCAGTGGTTTGAGCCAAGGCCAGAGCCACAGAAGAGGGTGGGGCGGCCGGGCTAGAGGCCTAGGGTTCCGGGGGCCCCTCCTCTGCAGCTGTGTGTGGACAGGTCACTGGGGCAAAGTTGTGACGGGGTGACAGCACCATTGGCTCCAACCTCCAGCATTTTACAAAAGGGAAACTAAAGGTTCAGTAGGGTCTGTGGGCCTCCCGAGACTGCGACCCATGTATTTAAGGGGGGCTAACTACGTGTTGGGCATCGATTATGACTCTGAGGATGCAGCAGGGATGCAGAGCAGATGCCGTCCCTGCCTCATGGGGTGGAAGAGGGTGGGGACAGGAAATCAGGAAATAAGCAAGATCATTTTTATGTAAATAATCTATAAATAGTAATACTTTTTTATAGTGGTGAGCGCTGTGAAGTCACTGAGATCAAAGATTAGATGAGAGAAGGAGACAGACCTGTGCCGGTGGA
>PVIY010030430.1:0-30975 GCA_004026745.1 Myrmecophaga tridactyla | reverse complement strand
ACTTTGTTCATGAGCCCATTGGGCAATGACAAGAGTTGCCTGGGAAAGAGGCTGACTGGTATCTACAGAACGGGTCATCTTATCCACTTAATTATTAAAATCTTCCTCTGCTGAAGTCACCTTCTGGTGTGCATTCACATGGGACACAAATATCTTCATGTTTTTAGCCCACTCAAAAAGGTCTATCCACATACTTCTTCCCCAGACAACTTTGTCACCAATTTTCCAATTATGCTCTTTCCAAGTCCCTGACCATCGAACCACACCATTAGCAACAGCCCATGAGTCAGTATACAAATGCACCTCTGGCCAGTTTTCCTTCCAAGCAAAATGAACAACCAGGTGCACTGCTCGAAGTTCTGCCCACTGGGAGGATTTCCCCTCACCACTGTCTTTCATGGACACCCCAGAAAAGGGTTGTAATGCTGCAGCTGTCCACTTTCGGGTGCTACCTGCATATGGTGCTGAACCATCTGTAAACTAGGCCCAAGTTTTCTCTTCCTCAGTGAATACACTGTAAGGAACTCCCCAAGAGGCCATAGCTCTGGTCTGGGAAAGAGAAGATAATGTGGCAGGGGTGGAGACCATGGGCATTTGGGCCACTTCTTCATGGAACTTACTTGTGCCTTCAGGACCTGTTCTGGCTCTATCTCATATATACCATTTCCATTTTACAATAGAGTGCTGTTGCACAAGCCCAACCTTATGGCTTGGTGGGTCAGGCAACATCCAGCTCATGATAGGCAACTCAGGCCTCATGGTAACTTGGTGGCCCATGGTTAAGCGTTCAGTCTCTACTAAGGCCCAGTAGCAGGCCAAAAGCTGTTTCTCAAAAGGAGAGTAGTTATCTGCAGCAGATGGTAAGGCTTTGCTCCAAAACCCTAAGGGTCTGCGTTGTGATTCTTTTAAGGGGCCTGTCAGAGGCTCCAGACAACATCTCTATTTGCCACTGACACTTCCAGCATCATTGGATCTGCTGGATCATACAGCCCAAGTGGCAGAGCAACTTGTACAGCAGCCTGGACCTGTCACAGAGCCTCCTCTTGCTCAGGTCCCCACTCAAAACTAGGAGCTTTTCTGGTCACTCAATAAATGGGCTGGAGTAGCACACCCAAATGAGGAATATGTTGTTGCCAAAATCCAAAAAGACCACCTAGGTGTTGTGCCTCTTTTTTGGTCATAGGAGGGGCCAGATGCAGCAACTTATCCTTCACCTTAGAAGAGATATCTCAACATGCCCTGCACCATTGGACACCTAGAAATTTCACTGAGGCAGACGGCCCCTGTATTTTTGTTGAATTTATCTCCCATCCTCTGACACACAAATGCCTTACCAGTAAATCTAGAGTAGTTGCTACTTCTTGCTCACTAGGTCCAATCAACATGATATCATCAATATAATGGACCAGTGTGATGTCTTGTGGGAGGCAGAAATGATCAAGGTCTCTGCGGACAAGATTATGACATAGGGCTGGAGAGTTGATATACCCCTGAGGTAGGACAGTGAAAGTATATTGCTGACCCTTGCCAGCTGAAAGCAAACTGTTTCCAGTGGTCCTTACTAATAGCTATTGAGAAAAAAGCTTTTGCCAGATCAATAGCTTCATACCAGGTACCAGGGATATTAATTTGCTCAAGCAAAGATACCACATCTGGAATAGCAGCTGCAATTGTAGTTACCACCTGGTTGAACTTATGGTAATCCACTGTCATCCTCCAAGACCCATCTGTTTTCTGCACAAGCCAGATAGGAGAGTTGAATGGGGATGTAGTGGGAATCACCATCCCTGCATCCTTCAATTCCTTAAGAGTGGCCGTAATCTCTGCAATCCCTCCAGGAATCTGGTATTGCTTCTGATTTACTATTTTGTTTGGTAGGGTCAGTTCTAGTGGCTTCCACTTGGCCTTTCCCACCATAATAGCCCTCACTGCATGAGTTAGAGAACCAATGTGGGAATCTGCCAGTTACTCAGTATGTCTATACCAATTATACATTCTGGAATTGGGGAAATGACTACAGGATGTGTCCGGGGCCCATTGGACCCCCTGTGAGACAGACCTGAGCTAAAACTCTATTGATCACCTGGCCTCCATAAGCTCCCACTCTGACTGGTGGTCAAGAGTAACGTGTTGGGTACCCTGGAATTAATGTCACTTCTGAACCAGTATCTAATAATCCCCAAAATACCTGATCATTTCCTTTTCCCCATTGCACAGTTACCCTGGTAAAAGGCCATCAGTCTCCTTGGGGAAGGCTTGGAGCAAGACTAACAGTATAAATTTGTGGCAGTGTAACAGGGTTCTCCCCCAAAGGGACTTGGCCTCCCCTTCATTCAAGGGGCTCTGGGTCTGTAAACTGTTTCAAGTCTGGAAATTGATTAAGGTTATGTGACTCTGTGTTTTTGTAATTCAGTTTAGACTTCCATTCACTTGACCTAGAACTCTTTTGTTTATACAGCTTGAACAAGAATTTAGTAGACTGCTCTTCTATTGTATTTCTCATTACCCCATGATTTACTAGCCAATGCCACAAATCTCTGCATGTCATATAATTTTGGCACCTGCTTTGAGTTTGCTGTCTACTATAATAACCATATTTACCCTGTCTTTGAGGTTTAAGTGCTGCCACCTGGCTTCTGCCAACTCGGGATCCTGTCATCCCCATTGTGTTTAAGGATTCCAGTTCAGTGGCAACAGTTCCTACAGTAATATCTGACCTACAGAGAAGTGCAACCACAGAGCTCCTTAGGGATGATGGTGCTAGTCCCACAAATTTATTTCTCACTGTTCTGGTAAAAGCTGCATCCTCTGGACATTCCTGGGGTGTAAGAGCAGGCTTTGCATGATAAATCCACTCTAACATTCCAATCTCTCTATGCCTCTGGATCCTCTCATCTACATTATAGCAGGACAGTTCTGGCATTTCAACCTCAGGTAATGTTAGCCACCTTTTGATCCATGTATCAACCAACCATCCAAACAAACTGTTAATACCTTTTCTAACCACTCGAGCTATAACATTGAATGCAGAATCTCTGCTTAGTGGGCCCATATCAATAAATTCAGCCTGATTCAGCCTTATATTCCTCCCAGCATTATCCCACACCCTTACAATACATTACCACACATATTCCCCTGATTTCTGTCTATATAAATTGGAAAACTCACACAGTTCTTTTGGAGTATAACATACCTCCTCATGTGTGATACTTTGTACCTCACCTTTAGGGGCCTGTTGGGAGTCTAGTTATAGGTCTGGAAGAAATGAGGCATGGTGGAGTTGGGTCATGAAAATAATTAGAAATATCTTCCAAGCAATTTGCTCCAGGGCCTTCGTTTCATCTGGTGAAACAGGATTAATCACTCTAAGGCTAATTCCTCAAGGCAGGCTGGAGGTGGGGCGGCTATTTCCTCAGGGCAAACTATTACAGGGTTATCTAGAGAAGACTCAGGATGATCTAGGCTTTCAACCTCATCCCCAACATCGTTATCAATCCATATGTCACCATCCCATTTTTCAGGGTCCCACTCCTTTCCAATCAGTGCCCTCTCTTTAATGGCAGACATCATGCAAGACTGAGATTTCAGTTTATGTTGTAAAGTTGCTACTATAACAGTAAGATTCTGAGTCTGATTTTCAGAGATCTCAAGTCTACAGCTACAGGAAATAAGATTTCTTTTCAGGATACTCATAGAAACGTCTACATCTGTAGATGGCGCTTAAGCTTCTCGTTTGAAGCCTTAAGCCCATCCCTTTCACTCCTTAATGTAGCCAGTGTATCTAACAACAACCAACCAACATCTCTATACCTCTTATTTCTACAAAACTCTGTAAAGTTGTCAAAAACATTATCCCCCAGAGCCTGGCTTCATACAAGCGAAGCATTAGGAGAATTGAATGATGATATTTTGACTATGTCTTTTGCCAACTTACTCCATGGATTGGGAGTGTCATTCTGATTATAGGAATCTGAGTCCTTAGTGCCTTTGAGTCCAGTCAGAGTAGAAAAACATTCATAAAAACCCATTTTTAAGATTCTGTTTTTTAAGAACCACTCCTGGTACCAAGATGTATTATAATTAGGGTTCTCTAGAGAAACAGAATCAACAGGGAACACTCGCAAATATAAAATTTTTAAAAGTGTCTCACATGACCATGGGAATGCAGAGTCCAAAATCTTCAGGGCAGGCTGTGAAGCCGATGATTCTGATGGAGGATCTGGACGAACTCCACAGGAGAGGCTCACCAGCCAAAGCAGGAATAGAGCCTGTCTCTTCTGAATCTTCCTTAAAAGGCTTCCCATGATTAGATTAATCATCACTCATTGTAGAAGACACTCCCCTTTGGCTGATTACAAATGGAATCAGCTGTGGATGCAGCTGACATGATCATGATCTAATTCTATGAAATGTCCTCATTGCAACAAACAGGCCAGCACTTGCCCAGCCAGACAAACAGGTACCACAACTTTGCCAAGTTGACACATGTCCCTGACCATGACACAAGATCAATTGGGCTGCTGCATTAAAAAAAAAAAAAACAGAGTAAACAGGGAAGTTATTTAGATAGTAATAAATAATCCATAGGATAGATTGGCCTTAGGCCAACATTTGCATCATGTCATTCCAATTTTATTCTTCTCTCATTCCTTAACCTAATTGCATCAGTACCTTAGAGGAAATGATGGTAGGGTTACTAAATAGAATACAGGACACCAATTCAATAAAAATTTCAGATAAAGGATAAAATTTCAAATTGAAGTGGTTGTCATGTTCTGTTATTGGCTGAATACAACAGCCCTATGCAATGGGACATCCATGCTTTTGCTTTCAATGGTTTTAATCTCATACTAAGAGATAGAAAAATAATTAAACAATTTCCTGACAGAACCCCTCTTGAACCCCACCAAACATGTGTTGGCAACATATAGAAAACTGATATCCATGGCTATAAAATATGCCCCCACACTGTCCTTGTCAATAGATATGGTATCTGAACTTCATGACTGAATATAGTGGGGCATCATCCCCACATTCTTTTTGGTCATGCTTTCAAAGCTATGAATTGAACAAAACAGATAAAGTGAATTATGAGAAAAGGATAAATATCAATACAAATATAAAATTTTCCTATAAATTGTTTGGTGTATTGAGTTTTCTCTCCTGCAGTAATGCTGCCAACTTTTGGCCCTAGATTACTGCCAAATCATTTGTCCTCAAACCAGCTGAATCAGCCAGGGACTATTTGTGCTGTTTTATTATTCCTGACACTGTTTCTCTTAGATTTCCTGTCTCTATAAATTAATGTTAATTTCTAGACCAGCCTATAATAGTCAATATCTAAATGATTACAATTTTATTATATTCTTACTAATTATATTTGTTAAGGCAACCATAACTGCTTTAACAAATAGATCCCAAACTTCAGTACTTAATGTATCAGAAGTTACTTCTTTCTTCACATAATAGTACAAGTAGATGTTCTTAGCTGACCATCTTTCATCCATACACTCATTCAGAAACCAGTGCATTGTCTACCTGTTTAAGATCTGGTCATAGGCAACCAAAAGTGAAAGAGTGGTTGGGGAAGATATATTACTTCTTACCCACCATCTCTAAGAATTGACATATATTACTTCTGCTCACAATCTATTTTCTGTCATATGGCCCCATTTAGTATCTTGAATGTCCAAAAACCTCTCAGAGGAGATGATTTCTTAAAGGAGTCTTAGCATTTATGTCTGCTGCCTACAGCTCATTTCCAAAAGTAATCTGAAAAAGTAAAAGAAAAGAGACTTTCTTCTCCCAGGGAGAAAGCCTATATCTAGAAGGACAAGGCCTTTGTTCAGGTCCACTACTGGCACCAAGAGAAAGCAGAAAGCTTAGTTGTTTCCCAGATTTGCCCATCAGAAGATTCATTCTGCTTCTAAATGGAGGTGCAACTAATGAGAAAGAAAGGGCACAGATGTGTGTGGGTATATGTATAGTTAGGTTCCTATAGGTAGAATTGCAGGGCTGTTAAAGAGTGAATATTCCTATAAAGTAGTTTAAAATTTAAATATGTTAATATTTAACATTGCTTTAAAAATCCCATTTGACGTAGTCAAGACCATTTTGTATGATATATATATATATAATTATGTTTTTAAAAATAATGTCACTATTAATTCCTCTGTGATTATAGAATTTTCTTAAATAACATTTTGAAGACATATAAGCAATAATTCCTAAAACATTTAGGGATAGGAAGTTATGAAAAATGTCAAGAACATATAATATTTTTTCCACCAAAATATACAAAGAAGATGAGGCAAAAAAGTCATAATTTTACATTTTATTCTAAGAAATACTGAGTCAATAGAACAATAAAATAAATAGTAGTCTTGATCTCTGAAGAGAAGACCATATCTTGGTTGGATGGTCAGGTTCATGTGTCAACTTGGCCAGGTAGTAGTGCCCTGTTGTCTGGTCAGGCAAGTGCTGGACTTAAATCATGACCATGTTGGCTACATCCACAGCTGATTGCATTTGCAATCTGCTAAGGGGAGTGTCTTCTGCAATGAGAGACACTTAATCTAATCACCAGAAGGCTTTTAAGGAGACTTCAGAAGAGGCAATCACTCTTTCTGCTTCAGCCACCCAGCCTCTCCTGAGAGTTCATTGAGGACCTTCATTGGAGCTGCCAGCTCATGTCCTGCCCTACCAAGCTTGGACTCTTACATCCCCACAGTTGTGTTAGACACTTTTATAAATTTTATGTTTACAGATATCTCCTGCTGATTCTGTTTCTTTAGAGAACCCTACCTAATATACTTGAGTATTGTACTTATCTCATCTCTGCACAATTTAAATGGAATTAAATTGACCAAGAAGGATGGCCATAAATATAATTAAGTAAAAAAAAGCAAGGTGAAGTGAAGGAACATTCAGTCATAGTCTTAATTTTCTTGTTGTATCCTTATCTGGCTTTGTTATTAAAATAATTATGGCTTCATAGAATGAGTTAGGTAATTTTCTCCCTTTTTCAATGTTTTGAAAGGGGTGAGTGGGTTTGGAATTAATTCTTCTCAGAATGATTGGCAGAATTCACCCTTGAAGTCATCAGGTATAGGGATTTTATTTGTTGGGAGGTTTGGAGTGATTGATTCAATCTCTTTAATTGGAATTGATCTGTTGAGGTCTTCTATTTCTTCTACAGTAAGTGTAGATTGTGATTTCTAGGAATGTGTCTATAACATCTAAATTTTCTAATTTGTTGTCATTCAGACATGCACAGAATCCTCTTGTGACCTTTTTTATTCCTGTGTTGTAATAGTGAGGTTTCTCTCCTCATGTTCTGAATTTATTTATTTGCAGCTTCTCTCTTTCTTACTAGTCAGTCTAGTTAAGGGTTTATCAATTGTATTGCTCTTCTCAAATAACCAATTTTGGTTTTATTTATTTTATTTTTTAAATTCTCAGCTTCATTTATTTCTGCTTAATTTTGGTTATTTCTTTCCTTCCTCGTGCTTTGTGATTAGTTTGCTGTTCATTTTCTAGTTCCTCCCCATGTGCAGTTAGGTCTCTGATTTTAGCTCTCCTTTTTTAAGGTAAGCATTTAGTACTATAAATTTCCCTCTCAGCACTGCTTTCTCAGCATTCCATAAGTTTTTATATCTTGTGTTCTCATGTTCACTCATCTCAAGATATTTACTAATTTCTCTGGCAATTTCTCCTTTGACCCAATGATTGTGTAAGACTGTCTTGTTTAACCTCTATGTATCTGTGAATTTTCCTGTTCTCTGCCTGTTATTGATTTCCAGCTTAAATCCATTAAGGGCAGAGACAGTGTATATATAAGTTTGATCTTTTTAAACATACTGAGACCTGTTCTTAGACACAACTTGTGGTATATCCTAAAAAATGATGTGTCATCACTTGAGAAGAATATATATCCTACTGTTTTGGGGTGCAACGCTCTCTATATGTCTGTTAGGTTTATTCATTGATCATATTATTCCAGTTCTCTGTTTCCTTATTGATCCTCAGTCTAGATATTCTACCTATGGATGAAATTGTTATATTGAGGTCTGCAAACATTATTGCAGTCTGTCTGCCTTCAGTTTTTCCAGTGCCTTCCGCATACAATTTTGTGCACACTGGTTAGGTGCATAAATATTTATGATTGTTATTTCTTCATGATGAATTGCCTCATTTATTAATATATAAAGTTATACTTTATCTAATAGAACAGCTTTGCATTAAAAGTTTATCTGTCTGGGGCAGGCCATGGTGGCTCAGCAGGCAGAGTTCTCATCTGCCATGCCAGAGACCTGGGTTCAATTTCCTGTGGCTGCCTGTGCAAAAAAAAAAAAAAAGAACCATAAAGTCTATCTGTCTGATATTAGTATAGTTATCCCAGATCATTTTTAGCTATTGATTGTGGAGGATATCTTTTTCAAACTCCCACTTTAAGCTTATTTGTGTCCTTCGGTCAAACATAAGCCTCTTATAGACATCATACATGTGGATTTTTTTTTTATCCAATCTGCCAGTCTGGGTTTTTTATTGGTGTGTTTAATCCATTAACATTAAATGTTATTATTATAAAGGTAACATTTATTTCAACCATTTTGTCCTTTGTATATCATATCTTACTTTTGACTCTTGTTTTGCCTCTTATATACTCTTGGTAATAACCTTAATTTCTACACTCTCCTTCAGGCCTCTCTCTCCTGTCTTTTCCTGTCAGCCTACAGAACTCCATTTAGTATTTTTTGTAAGGATGGTCTCTAGTTGCCTATGTTCCCAATACCTATTTATCTGTGAATATATATCATATTCTGCCTCATTTTTGAAGGACAGTTTTTCCAGGTAAAGAATTCATGGGTGTCAGTTTTTCTCTTTCAGTACCTTAAATATATCCTGTCCTCTCCATGGTTTCTGATGAGAAACTAATGCTCAATCTTATTACAGTTCCCTTGTGTGTGATGATTTGCTTTTATCTTGATGGTTTCATAATTCTCTTTTCATCTTTGCTAATTTACATTCTAATTAGTATATGTCTCAGAGTGGGTCTAATAGGATTTATTCCATTTGTGGTACATTGCATTTCTTGGTTTGTGTCCTTATATTTTTCATAAGAGTTGGGAAATTTTCAACATCTATTTTCTCACCTATTCTTTCTGTCTATTTTCCCTTCTCTTCTCCTTCTGGACTCCCATGATGTGCATGTTTGTGTGTCTCATATTGTCATTCAATTCCCTGAGACTGTGCTAAAATTTTTCCATTCTTTTCTCTGTCTGTTCCTTTGTCAGTTTGATTTCAGATGTCCCATCTTCTAGGTCACTGACTTTTCTCTTGCCTGTTCAAATCTGCTGTATACATCTAGCATATTTTTACTCTCAACTGTATCTCTTTTATTTACATAGATCTGTTTTACTTTGTATGCTTTCAAATTCTTACTTATGCTCAGCCACTGTCTTCTTATGATTCTTTATCTCTTTAGCCATATTTTCCCTTATTTCCTTGAATTGATTTGGGAGATTTGTTTGAACATTGTTCTATAAATTAACAGAAACAAAAGGAGAGATCTGTAAATATGAGTTTATAAAGGTGTTTTATGCAACTGTGGGAATGAAAGAGTCCAAAATTCACATGGCAAGCTGTGTAGCTGGTGGCTCTGATGAAGGGTCTGGATGAAATTTATAGGAGAAACTCACTTGCTGAAGAATCAATGAGAGTCTTTCTCCTTGCTTAAAAGCCTTTGATTAGATTATCTCATGGAAGGAGAAGCCTTTTAGTTGATCACTGATATAGTCAGCCATAGATGCAATCAACTGTTTGATGATTTAGTACTCCAGCCTTCCAGTTTATCAACCAGCCAAAAATATCCTTGCAACAGTGGTCAGGCTAGTATTTGCCTGATCAGACAACTGGGCATAATCACTTGGCCAAGTTGACACCAGCACCTAACCATCAGAGTCCACCCTTTGTCATCTTGGCAGCTATGCATTTTACATGAAACATGCTTAATTTCTGAACAGAACATAATAACAGACAAATGTTTTGCCTAACAATACTCAACTGTCCTTCATGCAACCAGAAATGCACTACATCTCTCCAGAATAGGGTGCAAGTCCTTAGGTAGCATTCACTCTTATACTTCATATCCTATGACTTAAGTACTATAACATGAACAATGCCACCTATGTCACATTATTAGAGGAAAACAAGATATTTACTTATGTATAAATGCAAAAATACTATAACAATACAAGGAGAAATATTCATACTATCACAGTTCTCATTTCTATAACTGGTCACATCATCATAGTTCATATTTATCACTATCTTCTTCTACTACCCATTCCATGTTCCCTTTACCCTCAGCAAGCACTTCACCTGGCCATGATTCTTTGCCAGGTAGGATGACTTGAGACTTCATTCATGAAGTTTTCAGCCATTGGTAATCCTGCCTGGATTAGGGTTGTTGCAGTTTTCCATTGACTTTAATCACAGGGCATTGTAGTACTAAGAGATGTCCTATGGGATCTCCTTATTGCAGGAAAACTCTTCTTTACCACCATTGTGTCCTATTTCCCCCTTGATAGTCAGGATCAATCACATCAGGCAGAACAGTAATCCCCTTTCATCCTTGTTGCTTCAGTGGCATGAGAAATTCAAAATCACCAGGTGGCAATTTTAACTTCCAGTTCAATGTAATCATTGTTCTGTCTCCTGGTAGGAGTACTCCCCTTTTTGGAACTAAGACCTGCACACCAACAGAGCTTATGGTGTCAGGGATAAGAACCAAAAAATTTCCTAGTAGATCAGTAGGGGTGATAGTGAGTGGTGGCACTTCCATTTTCATCCCTTGATTCCTGGATGGGTGAATCCTGGCTATGGGAGAAACAGCACCATAGAGTGGACATTGATTCAGAGTGTACACAGCCTGCTGAAGAACACTGCCCCAACCCTGAAAGGTATTGCCACCTTGTTGGCACCATAATTGGGTCTTCAATAGGTCATTCCACCATCCTATCAACCCAGCTGACTCTGGATGATGAGGAATATGGTAAGACCAGAGAATTCCATGAGCATGTGCCCATTCCCACACTTCATTTGCTCTGAAGTGTGTTCTTTGATCAGAAGCAATGCTGTGTGGAATACCATGATGATGGTTAATGCATTCTATAAGTCCATGCATGGTAGTTTTGGCAGAAACATTACATGCAGAGAAAGAAAACCCATATCTGGAGGATGTGTCTCTTCCAGTTAGAACAAATCAACTTCCATGATGGAAGTTGTCCACTGTAATCAACCTGCCACTATGCAGCTAGAAGATCACCTTGGGGATTGGTCCATACTGGGGACTGATTGTGGGTCTCTGCTGCTGGCAGATTGGGCACTCAACAGTGGCCATAGCCAGGTCAGCCTTGGTGAGTAGAAGTCCATGTTGAAGAACTGATGCATAACCCTCCACCCCAACCACCATACTCATTTTGTTCATGAGCCCATTGGGCAATGGCAGGAGGTAAGAGGATGACTTGTATCCACAGAGAGGGTCACCTTTATCCACTTGATTAAAACCTTCCTCTGCTAAAGTCACCCTCAGGTGCTCATTCACATGGAACACAAATATCTGCAAGGTCTTTGACTACTCACAAAGCTTTATCCTCATACATCAAACTGGTGACCTCTTTGTCACCAATTTGCCAATCATGCACCTTCCAAGTCCCCAACCATTCAACCAAACTATTAACAACAGCCCATGAGACAGTATACAAGTGCACTTCTGGCCCATCCTTGTTCCAAGCAAAAGGAACAATCAGGTGAAGTGCTCAAAGTTCCACCCACTGGAGGATTTCTCCTCACCACTGTCCTTTTAGGACATCCCAGAATGTGATTGTAGTGCTGCAGCTGTCCTCTTCTGGGTGATCCTTACATATATTGCAAAACCATCTGCAAACCAGGATCGAGTTTTCTCCAGATAACATTCTGTAAGGAACTCCCCAAGAAGCCACAGATATGGTCTGGGAAAGAGAAGGTAATGTGGCAGTAGTGGAAGTCATGGACATTTGGGTCACTTCCTCATGTAATTACTTGTACCTTTGAGACCTGCTCAAGCCCTATCTCCAATATACCACTTCCATTTTATGATGGAGTGCTGTTGTGGATGCCCAACTTAATGGCTTGGTGGGTCAGACAACACCCTGCTCATGATAGGCAACTCAGGTTTCATGATAACTTGGGGGCCCACGGTTAAGCATTCAGCCTCTACTAATGCACAGTAGTGGGCTAAAAGCTGTTTCCAAGAATAGTTACCTTCAGCGGATGGTAAGGTTTTTGCTCCAAAATCATAAGGGTCTGCTTTGTGATTCTCTTATAGGTATCTGCCAAAGACTACAGACAGCATCGCTATTTGCCACTGACACTTTCAGCACCATTGGATTTACTGGATCATATGGCCCAAGAGGCAGAACAGCTTGCATAGTAGCCTTGACATGTCATAGAGCCTCCTCCTGTTCTGGTCTCCACTTAAAACTAGCAACTTTTCTGGTCACTCAATAAATGGGCCAGAGTAGCACACCCAAATGGGGAATATGTTGTTTCTAAAACCCAAGGAGGACAACTAGGTATTGTGCTTCTTTTATGTTCATAGCAAGTGCCATATACAGCACCTAACCTTCCCCTTAGAAGGGATATCTTGATATGCCCCACACAACTGGACACCTAGAAATTTCACTGTGATAGAAGCCCCCTGCATTTTTGTTGGATTTATCTCCCATCCCCTGACATGCAAATGCCTTACTGATAAGTCTAGAGTAGTTGCTACTTCCTGCTCACTAGGTCCAATCAGCCTGATATCATCCATATATTAGATCAGTGTAATGTCTTATGAGAGAGAGAAATGATCAAGGTCCTTGCAGACAAGATTGTGACATAAGGCTGGGGCAGTAAAGGTATGCTGCTGGCCTTGCCAAATGAATGCAAATTCTTTTCTGGTGATTTTTACTAATAACTATTGAGAAAAAGATATTTGCCAGATTAACAGCTGCATACCAGGTACCAGGTGATGTGTTGATTTGTTCAAGCAATGATACTACATCTGGAACAACTGCTGCAATTGGAGTTACCACTGGTTAAGTTTACAATAATCCATTGTCATCCTGCAAGTCCCATTTGTTTTCTGTACAGGCCAAATAGGAGAGTTGAATGAGGGTGTGATGGGAATCACCACCCCTGAATCCTTCCAGTCTAGTGCCTTAGAGGGCACCAATCTCTACAATCCCTCCAGAAATCTGATACTGCTTCTGACTCACTGTTTGGTTAATTAGAGACAGTTCTAGTGGCTTTTGCTTGGACTTTCCTACCATAATAGCCCTCACTCCATGAGTCAGAGAAGCAGTGTGGAATTCTACCAGTTATTGAGCATTTTATATTCTGAAATTAAGGAAATGACCAACAGATTGATCCAGGGACCCACTGAACCCACTGTGAGATGGATCTGAGCTAAAATGTCATCAATCACCTGACCTCCATAAGTCCCTAGTCTGACTGGTGGACTAGAATGATATTATGGGTCTCCTGGAATTAGTTTTACTTCTGAGCCACTGTCCAATAATATCCAAAATATCTGATCATTTTGTTTTCCCCAGTCCATAGTCACCCTGATAAAAGGATCCTTCAGAAAAGCTGGGAGGAAGGTTAACAGTGTAAATTTTAGGCAATACTTCCCCAAATGTACCCGGCCCTCCCCTCATTCAAGGGCTCTGGGTCTGTAAACTGTTTCTAATCTTGGAATTGATTAAGGTCCAGTGACTCTCGGTTTCTGTCATTCAAATTAGACTTCTGTTAACTTATACAGCTCAAACAATAGTTTAGTAGACTGCCCATCTATTTTACTTCTAGGTGCCCCATGATATACTAGTCAGCACCACAAGTCTCTGTGAGTCAGATTATTTCGACTGCTGCTTTTGAGTCTGCTGTCCATTGTGGTAGCCATGACCACCTTGTCTATGGTGATAACTGTTGCCACATGGCTTCTGCCAGCTCGGGACCTGATCATCTCCACTGTGTTTAAGGATTATATCTCAGACAGCAGTTCCAACAGTAATATCTGACTTACAGAGAAGGGCAACTACAGAGCTCTTCAGGGATGATGGAGCAAGTCTCAGAAATTTATTTCTGAAGGCTCTGATGAAAGATGGGTCCTTTGACATTCCTGGGGTGTGTGAGTAGGTCTTCCATGATAAATTCACTCAACATTACAATCTCTCTTAAGGCTCTATGTCCCTTCATCTTCATTATACCAGGGGAGTTCTGGCATTTTGACCTCAGGCAATGTCGGCCACCTTTGGATCCATGTTCCAACTGGACCATCCAAACAAACTGCGAATGTCCTTTCTAAACCCTTGAGCTACAACCTTGGATGTAGAATCTCTGCTTAGTGGGCCCATATCAATACATTCAGCTTGATCCACCTTTATATTCCTTCCACCATTATCCCATACCCTTAACATCCATTCCCACAAATATTCCCCTAATTTCTGTCTATATAGATTGGAAAACTCATACAGTTATTTTGGAGTATAGTATACCTCCTCATAGGCCATGCTTTGTACCTGACTATTCAGGGCCTGTTGGCACTTTAGACTAGTTATAGGAACAAAAGAGGGGTTGTAGGGGTGGGTAATGAAAATAAATAGAAGTGTCTTTCAAGCCAGTTACCTCAGGGAATTCCATTGCAGTTTCATCTGGTTAAACAGGATTAGTTGCTCCAGACAGAAGAATGAGTTTTGTTCCCCAGAAGAGGTAATTACAGGGTTAGCAGGCACTGAAGGGTGCAGGTTGGGTGGTAGACTCCTCTGGGGAGACTGGAGGTCAGGAATCTGCTTTATCAAGTCAGGCTGGAGATAGGGAAGTTTTCCTCAGGGCATTCCATTACAAGTCTCTCTAGAAAAGTCTCAGCACATTCCAGGGATCCCGTCTTCCCATCACCATCATTATGAAGCTATATATCAGCGTTCCATGTTTTAGGATCCCATTCTTTTCCAAAGCCCTTACTTTAATAGCAGATACCCTGCAAGGTTGGGATTTCAGTTTATGTTGTATATAGGATCCCATTCTTTTCCAAAGCCCTTACTTTAATAGCAGATACCCTGCAAGGTTGGGATTTTAGTTTATGTTGTATATCTACTACTTGTACAATCAGAGATCTCAAGTCTGCAAGCACAGGAAAAAATATTTTCTTTCAGAGCATACATGGAAACTTTTACATCATTCATATGGCACATAAGGTGCAAATTTGAAGTCTTCAGTTCATCCCTTTCCCTCATAACTATATTCAGTGTATCTAAGAACAATCAGCCATCATTATACCTCTTCAAGCAACAAGCCTCCATAAAGGTGTCAAAAATATTCTCACTTAAAGCTTGTTTCATATAAGCTCACAATTAGCAGAATCTAATGGTGATATTTTAAGTATCTCTTTCACCAACTCACCCCATGTACTGACAGTGACATCTTGATTGTGGGAAACACAGTCATTAGTGCCTCTGAGTCTAGTTAGAGTAGAAAACCATTTTTAACATTCTGCTTCTCAAGACCACTCCTGGTGCCAAGCTGTGTTAGTCAATGTTCTCTAAAGAAACAGAACCAAAAGGAGAGATATGTAAATAGGAGATTTATAAAGATGTCTCACAAAACTGTGGGAATGAAAGAGTCCAAACCCATAGAGCAGGCTCTGATGAAGGATGTGGATGAAATCACAGGAGAGGCTCACTGGCTGAAGAAGCAGTGAAAGAGTCTTCCTTCAAAGTCTCTGACTGATTGGATTATCTTTTATGGGAGGCATGCCTTAGTTGATCACTGATATGATCATATAATTAGCCACAGATGCAGTCAACTCGCTGATGATTTAATAAACCAGCCTCCCAGTTTATTAACCAGCCATGAAATGTCCTTGCAACAATGGCCAGGCCAGTGCTTGCTTAACCAGACATCCGGACATAATTACTTGGCCAAATTGGCACTAGCATCTAACCATCACAAACATCTTTATTCAGTTTTCCAAATCTAGGTATGCTCTGACTAATTTGTTGCTTTGAGCTGTATCTTCCTGTTTCTTCATATGGCTTGAGTATTTTGCTGTTATCTAGGCATCTGATTATCTTGATGAGTTTACTCTGATGGTCAATTCTCCCTCTAGCTTAGGGTTTTATTGTTGATTGGCTTTGATATTTTGTTTAGCTTACTCTAAATCTTTAGAATTTCCTTGTTTAACTGATGAAAACAGTGCAGAGGCCCAGGAAGGAGGCACAGACAAGTTCGGAAGGGCACTGGGGAGAGGGTCAGGAAAGATACCAAACAGCATTTTTTTCAACACACCTAAGCTGCACTATCCTGGCCTTACCAGAAGATGGCAATCTTTGGCAAAATGTTCCACATTTAGTCCTAAGGAGGTAGTGTGGGTTCAACTTCCACAGGTTATTGTTTAAACAATATCCATGGGGAATCCTGTCAGGGCAGGCTAGAACTGCAACTTGGAGCTCTGGAAACCAAATTTGCAAATCAGAAGCCCTGACTGGATCTTGGCTTTTCCCCCTCCATTCATGGGGAGCAAAGCCACCAGACACCTCTCCCACCACAGCAGAAAACCACAGATGATACCAAGGCTGCTTGAGCCAAAGGTGAGTGAGGGCTGGGTGCAGGCCATTGCTGAGGTACAATTCACTCACAGTTTCTTTGCAGCAGCTTGTCAGTCTCCCCATCCCATTCTCTTGAATGCTGATTAGTGATCCTGGCCACTGGAGTCCCAGAACTGTTGTTTCAGACAGTTTCTACATGTCCACTATCTGCTTTTAGAGGAAGAGTAGTCCTGAGGCACATGAAAGGAGCTATAGACATATCAACAGTAATAGTAGGAGACTTCAATACATCACTCTCCACTCTAGATAAAACAGTCACACAGAGAATCAATAAGGAAATACAGAATCTAAACAATAAGATAAATGAATTAGATCTAATAATAATATATAGATCATTATATCCCAAAACACCAGGCTACACATTCTTCTCTAGTGTACATGGAATGTTCTCCAGTATAGATAAACTGAGTCTCTGTAAATTTAATTAGATTGAAATTATCCAAAGCATTTTCTCTGATCACAATGTAATAAAGTTGGAAATTAATAATCACCAAAGAATCAGAGCTTTATGGAGATTAAACAACATACTCTTACATAATCCATAAATGAAGGAAGAAATTGCTAAAGAAATTAGTAAATATCTGGAGACAAACGACAATGAGAATACAACATAGCAAAGCTTATGGGATGTGGCAAAGGATGTGAGAGGGAAATTTATTGCCCTAAATGCCTATATTAAAAAACAAAAGGGTGCATGGGTAGTTCACGGATGGAATGGCCACCTTTCATGCAGGAGACCTGGGTTCAATTCCCGGACTATGCACCGAAAAAAACAAGAATGACCAAAACTTGAGGATTTAACTGTTCACCTGGAGAATTTAGAGAAAGAACAATAAATTAACCCCAAAGCAAATAAAAGAAGGAAATAATAAAAACTAGAGCAGAAATTAACAAACTAGAGAAAAATAAAACAATAGAATGAATCAACAAAACTAAAAGTTGTTTCTTTGAGAAAATTAATAAAATTGGTGGTCCCCTAGCAGACTAACAAAGAAGAAAAGAGAGAGGACACAAATAAACAAAGTCAAAAATGAGAGGGGGGTTGTTATCATAGATCATGAAGAAATTTAAAAAATCATGAGAATACTATGAACAACTATATACCAACAAGCTAGACAACTTAGATGAAATGGACAAATTCCTAGAAACACACAAATTACCTATATTGACTCAAGAATAATGGAAGGTGTCAACAAACCAATTACAAGTAAAGAGATCCAATCAATCATCAAAAGTTTTCCCACTAAAAAAAAAAAAAAACAAGCCTAGGGCCAGATATCACTGGAGAATTTTATCAAACATTTCAAAAAGAACTAATGCCAATCCTGCACAAACTCTTCCAAAATATTGAAGAAAAAAGAATGCTACCTAACTCATTTTATGAAGCTGACATCACTGTAATGCCAAAATCAGATAAAGATGATACAAGAAAAGAAAACTACAGACCAATTTTCCTAATGGACACAGATGCAAAAATTCTTAACAAAGAATTAACAAATCATATCCAATGCCACATTAAAAGAATTATACATCATGATCAAGTGGGATTCATACCAGGAATGCAAGGGTGGTTCAACATAAGAAAATCAGTCAACTTAATACAGCACATTAACAAATCAAAAGGAAAAAATCACATGCTTATATTAATTGATGCTGACAAAGCATTCAACGAAATCCAGCATCCTTTCCTGATAAAAACACTTCAAAAGTTAGGTATCGAAGGAAACTTTCTCATTATCATAAAGGGCTTATATGAAAAACCCATAGCCAGCATCATACTTCATGGTGAGAATAGAAAGCATTCCCCTTGAAATCAGGGATGAGACAAGGGTTCCCATTGTCACCACTATTATTCAACACTGTATTAGAAGTACTAGATGGAGCAATTAGACAGGAGAAAGAAATAAAAGGCAACCAAATGGAAAGGAAGAAGAAAAACTTTCATTATTTGCATATGACACAATCCTATACTTAGAAAACCCTGAGAAATCTACAGCAAAACTACTTGAGCTCATAAACAAATTCAGCAAAATGGCAGGATACAAGATTAATGAACAAAAATGAGTAATGTTTCTATACACAAGCAATGACCTATCTGAGGTGACAACTAAGGAAAAAATCCATTCAGAATAGTGACCAGAAGAATTAGGTATCTAGGAATAGGCCTAACCAGGGATGTCAAGGACTTATACACAGAAAATTACAAAAAAATTGCTAAAAGCCAAAAAAAATTACCTAAATAGATGGTAAGATATTCCATGCTCTTGGATAGGAAGGTTGAGTATTGTCAAGACGTCAATTCAGCACAAACTGATCTACAGATTCAATGCAATACCAATAAAAAAATCTCAACAACCTACTTTGAAGGCTTGGAAAAACTGGTTATCAAATTTATATAGAAAGTAAAGAGACCTTGAATAGCTAAGTATACTCTAAAAAGAACAGCAAACTGGGAGTTCTATTACTTTCTGACTTTAAAGACTACTATAAAGCCACAGTGGCCAAAACAGCATGGTACTGGCACAGAGACAGAAGGACTGATGAGTGGAATAGAATCAAGACTGCAGAGAATGACCACCAAATTTATGAGTGTATGACCTTCAGATGCACTGAACTGTGACAGTATAGTCTTTTCAATAAGTAGGCATGGGAGAACTGGATTTCAATAGCCAAAAGAATGAAAAAGGACTCCTACTTATATCCCATAAAAAAATTAATTCAAAATTGATCAAAGGCCTAAATTAAAAGCCAGTACCATAAAACTCCTAGGAAAAAAATGTAGGGAAACATCTTCAAGATTTAGTAATAGGAGGTAGTTTCTTAAACTTTATACCTAAAGCACAAGCTGTTAAAAAAAATAGACAAACGGGAATCCCTTAAGATCAAGACCTTCTGTGTTAAAAAGGTGAAGAAGCAGCCAACTAAATGGGAGAAAATTTCTGGAAACCACATATCAGATAAAGGCTTGATATCCTGTGTATGTAAAGAAATTATGCAGGGCAGGCCACGGTGGCTCAGCAAGTAAAGACGCTTGCCTGCTGTGCCCAAGGACCCAGGTTCAATTCCTGGTGCCTGCCCATGTTAAAAAAAAAAAAAAAGAAAAAAGAAATTATGCAGGTCAACAACAAAAAATGAACAACCAAATTATAAAATGGGCACAGGAAATAAATAGGCACTCTTCTGAAGAGCAAATACAGAATGCTAAAAGTGCATGAAGAGTCGCTCATCCTCATTGGCTATAAGGGAAATGCAAATTAAGATGACAATGAGATATTACATCACACCTATAAGAATGGCTGCTATTAAACAGACAGTAAACTATAAATGTTGGGGAGGATGTGGAGAAATTAGAACACTATTCACTGTTGGTGGGAATGTAAAATGGTTCAGCCACTGTGGAAGTCAGTTTGGCTATTCCTCAGAAAACTATAATATTGAGTTGCCCTATGACCTGGCAATACCAATACTCAGTATATACCCAGAAGAGTTGAGGACAGTGACACGAACAGACATTTGCACAGCAATATTCATAGCAGCACTACTCACAGTTCCCAGGAGATGGAAACAATCCAGGTGCCCATCAACATACGTCATATATATATATGTATATATGTATGTATGTATGTATATATATGTATGTATGTATGCATGATGGAATATTATGCAGAATTTAGACAAAATGATGTCCCTGAACATATGACAATGTGGATGAACCTTGAGGACATAATTCTGAGTGATATAAATCAGGCACAAAAGGACAGATGCTGTATGATTCCATTGCTATGACTCTGATAAAGCCGCCAGTGTTTTGGAGCAGCTAGAAGTAAAAATCTGAGATGAGGGCATGGTAGTCCATGACAATCTCTGGGAACTGTTCTATAGCTGCTAGTTGAAGTGTGCTTTGAAAATTACTGCTTTTTTTCTTTCTTTTCTTTTTGTATAATGCATGTTATATAATACAAATACAATGCTGTATAATACAACAAAAAATGTTTAGAACAAACTATAGGCAATTATAGTAATATTAGATAAAATAAATTCCTGCAATCAAAAATTTAAAACTACATATGCAAAGTTGATTATTTGTAACAAAGTTTTACTTGATATTTTGAGAATGCAAACAGGTTTGTGTTTAATCAAATGGTATTTAAGATAGTGTTTAAGATTCAGAATTTAAGAAGCTCTGATATCTGTATCTATAGATTTTTTTCCTTCTTTGCTTTAATTTTAAATTGGTTTATGAAACATATGGATAAACAGGCTTTACTATGATAATTTAGATTTTTTGTTAATATGCCCATGGATAAGCTAACTAATATATCCATTTTAGGTGGTTAAGATTTGCATATGTTAATTGTAAAAATATTTGTATCTTTCCACTTGATAATTTGAGAACATTCAATTTTGACAGCTGATTAAATGATATCTAAGTGTTTAATACTTAGAATTTAAGAACTTTGCTATTTGAATTTGTAGAAGTTTTCCTTGTTGCCTTAATTTTAAATTGGTTTATGAAACTTACTGTGCAAACACAGGCTTCACAATGATTATATGGATACTTTATTTAAATATGCCTATGGTTAAGCTAACTAAAAATATCCATTTTTTGTGGTTCTCAGTGCACTGTTTGTTTTCTTAAATTTAAAAAAATGAAAAAAAATAGGGCATGTACCTAAATCTAAAACCTAGAATTATAAAATTTCTTTCAGAAAACATAGAGGAAAATCTCTGACTTTAGCCTAGACAAAGATTTCCTAGGTACAACACAAAAGTATGAGTCATGGAAGAACTATCTGAATTGAACTTTATTAAAACCAAAGTTTGTTTTTCAAAAGTCACTGTGAAGAGAATGAAAGGACAAACTACTAGGAGATAATATTCATGAATCATATAACTGATAAAGAACTTGTATTCAGAATTCATAAAGAATTCTTGAAATTCAATAAGAGAATAATCAACTTTATCTTTTAAATGGGCAAAAAAAATGTAGAGACAATTCCTAAGAATTATAGAAAGAGGCAAATAAACATAGGAAAAGAGAAGCTTAACATCATTAGTCCATAAAGAAGTGCAAATTAAGTCCACAATGAGATACTACAACTTACTGTTAAAATATTCAAAATGACTACACCTAATGTTGGTGAGGATTTGGGGAACTAGAACTTTCATACAGTCTTAATGGGAATGTAAAATGATACAGTCACTTTGGAAAATGGTTTGACAGCTTTTTCAAAAGACATCAGACATAACCTTCAGTATTTACTTAAGAGAATGTCCACACAAAGACTTATAAAATGAATATGTGCAACAGTTTTATTTGTAATAGCCCCAACCTGGAAACACTCAAATGTCTTTCAACTGTTGAATGGAAAACAAACTATGTTATATCCATGCAATGGAAAAGTACTCATAATTTTTAAAAATGAATTTTTGATATATCAACAGGAATGATTTCATATGGTATGATTTTATTTATGTAGAATTCTAGAAAAATATTTTTTAAAAATACTGTGATTGGAAGCAGAGATTGTCCAAGGATGGAGGGGGAGGGATTACAATGGGCATGATGAAGTTTGGAGGTATAGTTGATATGTTCATTGTATTGATTTTATTGATGGTTTCAAGGGTATGCATGCATATAAGTGAGTTAAGTGTACCCATTAAACATGTGAAGTTTATTGAATATAAATTATAATGCAATAAAGTTATTTTTAAAGCAATTTATTGGTGGTGGTAAAGGAAAGGGAGAAGTAGTATCAGTTCATCTTTCAGGATTACAGAAAAACATGTTGCAGGACAATTAGGACCAAGTTTAGGGAAATCAAAGATGTGAAAGAAGAATTGAGTTGACCTGAAAATCAGTCAAATGAAATCTGACATTTTTATATATGCTTGAGAGTGAGAAATAAGAGAAGAAAGGGGAGGGAGAAGAATGGTACCAGACTTTGGAAGTATAAGCATGTTAGTAAAGTCATTGCCCCACATTCACATCCCTTCTCTAAATGGAGTCTTAAGCTTTGTCAGAGTCACCTAGTGTTCTTATAATGAAATAAACTTCTTTATTTCTATGCTGAGAACCTCTAGATATAAATGGCAAATGACTAGGTATGATTATATAAATATTGGAACAAATCCATGTCTTTTTGTGATTTAGCCTTCCTCCACCCAATCAAAGAGAAAATCTGTATTCTCATCATTATTTGAACAAAGTATAACCCTTTTATAATTCTGAGCAAACTCAGATTGATATCTTCCTTCTTTAAGCTCTACAAGCATTGAATAAGTTGTTATCCTAACTATTCCATTTTCTACTGGGTCTTAGATAGAATGGCCAGCTTGCCTAGTTATCCTACATGGTAGAGTGCCTATATTTCCCTGGTCTCAAGTTTCATAAGAAATAATAGTTATTTCTTAAAAAAATTTATAAAAATAGCCATTCTGGAAATCCATCTGCTCTCATAGCTTACTGTTTCCTCAAAAACCCCAGAATGCAGTATCTTCTGACTCCTTTATGCTCCTGATCTCAAGTAATTCAATTTTGTTCTATTACAAGTTTACTAATATGCTTCAACTTAATATTCTAGCATATGGAATATAAATTTAAACTAAACATTTGAAACTCAAGCATTTACATTGAACATACAAAGTATATATGTTGGACTAATATGACATGCATATTTTATATAACTAACTCATTACAGGTTCATTATTGACTAATAGTTAGCTTTGAATCCATCAAACTCTGATTTTTTTTTTCACAATTCTTGTATCTGGACTCCTCCTTTGTTTGAGCCTTGTGACAAAGTCTTTGTCATGCATGAAATTCCAGGAACTTGTTTCACATAGTGTATAATTTTAATGGTCCACCACTAACTTAGATTATGATTGTAAATTGTCTTTCACAACCAAGCAACATTTTAAATATCACTAGCATGTTTACAGCTCACCTGAAAACTATCCCTAGATTAGCGTTTCAAACAAAACAGCAGTTTTTACAACAGCATCTTTTGAATTAATGTCATGAATAGGCCCATGATGAACTTTCTTATTGTTATCAATATTTTCTTGATCTGTATCTACCAATTGTCTACTCTAAATTCATTGATCTAAACCTAGACTCTGATATTTTCACTGGTAACTTAGATTTCATTTTGGTACACAATGTCCTCAACATTTGATATTTGAGTTTCCTAATATTCTTCAGTACAGACTTACACTCTGACTTTCTCTTTTAATATTTCTGAGTGAAAAGTGTGTCTTCATTCACAGTTTGCTTTCTTTTTCACCCAAGTGAATGCAATACAATGTGGTTTGTACTCCATGTTTAATATTTCTTTATTTCATTAACAAATATAGCTAAATGTCCACTTTGGTATCAAGAACTGTCTTAATTCTTTTGGATGTGGTAAGGAAATAAGTCACTCAAAATTCCTGATCTCATTGAGCATATAGTCCAGGAGAAATATCAGGTGTAAACACAATGTTTTTGTGTGATAGATAATAGAGAGTTAAAAATCTGTCTTAAACCAACTCTAGAGAATTTGTATGATATCTAGGAGGAAGTTTCCTTTAATTGAGCTCTGAAGATGAATTAGTTATATGCCTTCATTGGAGCAGGTGAAGATGAGTTCAGATAGAAAAAATATATGTTTGAAGTCCATGAAGTGTGAAATAGGCTGATGCATTGAAGGAGCCATAAGCCCAGCATGTTTGCAACACAGAAACTTCAGATGTTATTGGCACTTAATGAGTTCAGAGACAAAGGCAAAGACAGATTTCATGGGTTATATATAAGGGCTCTGGTACAAAGTTTTGACCTTAAGGGCATAAGGAAGATTCCAAAGTTGGCAAGAAGGGTAGCAATGTGATCAAATTTCTGCTTTCAAATACTACTTTTTCTCTATTGTGCAAAATACTTCATAAAAGGGCCAAAGTATGTGTGATGATATGATAGAAGGCTAACACAGTGTTCAGTGAAAATGGCATTTAATAGGTATGATAGGAATGAAGAGAAGTTCATGTGTGTTTCATCAGTGTTTAATTATTAGAAATAAATGATTGAGTTATTGATGGAATGGAAGGATGGAAAAATAAATAAATAAATAAATAAATAGCATACATATACCAATAATGACAATATGCCATGGCAAAGGACTATCATTGATTCAGTTATGTGTGCCTGAGATCCAAGAATAGAGGAAGAAGAAGTGGACCTATGCGCAATACACTCTGGTAGTATAAAAGGCTAACTTGGTGATTGATGAGGAGAAGGTTAGAGAAAATTCAAGAGTATGGATTGAGTGACCAAGTAGTTTATCATTATGCGTCATGAAGACTACCAGAGTAGGAGAGGTTTGGAATGAAAGTCAGTGAATTCAAGTTGTGCATGTGGCATTTGAAGTCTCTCTGAGACAATGAGAGGAGATTAGGAATGAAAAAATTTTATATACAATTTTACAAGATTGGAGAAGAAATCTGGACTGTAGATGTAAGCTTCAGACCCTTCAGTGTGGATGGCAATTGAAGACATAAAAGTCTACCAGGAGAGCATGTTTGGACATCCAAGAAATGCCAACATGAAATGATTGGATAGATTGAATTTGTAAAAGGATTCAAAAGAAACACAGAAGAAATATTCAGATATATATGACAAAATCCCAGGGGGGGCCACAAAGTCACAAAAATGCAATATTAACAGGAGAGAGGGAATAGTCCATGTGTCAAATGATGTTGACATATTAAATAAAGTGAAGATTGAAAAGTGTCCTGTGTATTTGAGTCAATAAGGACTTTAGTGAGAACAATTCCAGTGAAGAGATTTGTAATTTTTGCTCTGTGAAATGTGAATAAGTGACATAGTGAGGGTTGTGGTAGAGTGAGCTGGATGAAAGAACTGAGAGCCTGGCTGAGGACAAAGATCACAATTTTTAAGTCATTCTTATTTGCTCAGTCATGTCATTTTTTTCTTATCCAGGGAAGATAAACTGATGGGAACAGAAGTAGAGTGAAAGCCAAATGCAATGTTTCCTGAGTTAAACACTCAGTACTTTCCCAGCAAGGTGTAACATGAAGAATTTGTACTGAATTCAGAAATAATAATACTGCAATCCTGCCAGGGAAGAGTTATCTCTCATTCTTTCCACTCCATTATTTTATCAGAACAATATCAAAAGGGTTTTGAACCCTTGTAAAAATACTAAAACAATATACTATAAATAACAAGTTTTCTTGTCATCTTAACTGGCTTGTACAATTTTCAGCAATGGAATTTGGATAAAAGGAAAGTCAAGTGTCAGTGTTTTCAGGAAGAGGAATACCATAAATTTTATCAGAAATCAAGAAGTTCAACTAGTGTTGACTTAGAAATTAAAGGTAGTAAAGCTTACTATAACTTAATCTATCATCAGACAAGTGAGAAAATAAAAACAGCAATCTAGGGCAGATGAAGATCTCTCCATACGTATTCTCACCTTAGTCCTTTATACCAACAGCTTATGTGTATATAGCTCCTATGGGACTGTTCAAAAAAAAAAAAAGATGTATTGATTCATGTATTTCCTTGTTCTGATGGAAATGGAATTCTGAGAAGTAAAGGGAATCACCATGAATCCAGACTCACTAAGTTGAACTGACCAAAAGGGGGAAGGAGAATCTTGTGCCCTATTATTCTGCTAAAGTATTTCATAGATCATTCAGGTTACTTTCATTGTAAGAAAACATCTTTTAAATTTAGAACCATATTGGAGGTTTATAGTTAAATTCACAACTCTATAAGTTCTCTTCTCCAGTATATGATTAACATTATATTTTCGAACCTTTGCCTGCTTTTATTTTTAGCGTGGAAAAATGAGTCAAGTGTTTTTATTTTGCTTTTTATTCTTATTTTGATCCCCCCATAGAAACACTGAACAGCAATCAATAATAGTCCAAAATATTTTCCTCAAAGCTCAAGAAAGTAATTAAAGAGCTGAAGTAAAAGGACAAGTGCTAAATCAAGAAAAAGGCAACTCAAAAACGATAAGATGAAGAAATAAGAACCTTCACACATTGTTGATGGGACTACAAAATGGTGCAGCCACTATGAAATACAGTTTGCTAATACCTCAGAAAGTTAAGTTTAGAATTACTGTAAGAACCAACAATCCCACTTCTAGGCATAATCACAAAAGATTTGAAATCATAGACTTAGCCAGATATTTGCCCACCAACGTTCATAGCAGCAGAATTCACAATTTCCAAATGACAAAAGCAAACCAAGCATCCATCAACATGAATGGGTAAACAAAATGTGGTATATAAATACAAGAGTATCTTATTCAGCTGTAGAATGAATGAAATTCTGATACATGTGGCAGCATGGATGAACTTTGAAGACATCATGTTGAGTGAAATAAGCCAATAACAAAAGGACAAATATTACATGATTTCATTGAAACAAAATAATATGAATAAGCTAATTCATTGAGTCAGAAACCAGAATACAGGTTACCAGGGGCTAGGGTGCAGGTAGGGAATGATTTGTGGATGCTTAATGGGTACATCATTTATTATTAGAGTGATGGAAAATTTTTAGTTGTTGAGATGATGGCAGCACAATATTGGAGGTGTAATTAACACCACTGAATTATTTATTTGAATGTGTCTAAAAGGCAAAGTTTTAGACTGTATGTATTTCATGAGAATAAAAAAAAGTAAGAAAACAAACCATAGGACTGTATAACAGAAGCAGTAAATCCTAATGTACACCATGGACTATAGTGAATAATAAAGTTTAAAAATTTTTTCAACAATTGAAACAAAGGTATCACACTAACACAAAGTATTGTTATGGGTATATATGAGAACTTTCTATTTTATTCATGGTTTTTCTTTAAACCTACAACTTCTATAAATAATTTCTTTTTTGAAAATTAAGTAAAAGTCACTTAAATTCCCAGATATTACACAAGTTAGGAAAACATATTCTCATGAGCAGAGAGAGAGTAAATACTGAATTCTGACCTATAAAAGACAAAGGAGGGTGGTGCAACAGTGGCTCAGTGGCAGAATTCTCGCCTGTCATGCCAGAGACCCAGGTTCAATTCCCGAAGCCTGGCCATGCCAAAAAAATAAGAGGGGAGTTCAAAAGATTCACAGATAAACAGAAACTGAGAGAGTTCAACAACAAAAGGACTCATGTGAGAATTGAATTTACAGTGATAACACCGAATGTTAATAGATTAAACCCTCAAAAAAAAAAACAAAAGATTCACAGAACTCATAAAAAAGCATGATCCATTGATATGTTGTTTACAGAAGACTCACCTTAGACCCAATGATTCAAATACATTGAAAATGAAAGGGTGAAGAAAGACATTAATGCAAATAGAACCACAAAAGACCTCAGTAAGCTATACTAATATCAGACAAAATAGACTTTAACTCAAAGAATGTTAGGCAAAGAATAACCCTATATATTAATAAAAGGGGCAATCTAACAAAAAGAAATAACAAACATAAATAATTATGCACTTAATCACAGTGCCTCAAAACATATGAGGCAAAAACTGGCAAAACTGAAGAAGAAATAGAACTTCTACAATAATAGTTAGAGACCACAATACACATCTGTTCTAGTTTGCTAGCTGCTGGAATGCAATATACCAGAAACAAAATGGCTTTTAAAAAGGGGAATTTAATAAGTTGGTAGTTTACACTTCTAAGGCCAGAAAATGTACCAATTAAAGCAAGTCTATAGAAATGTCCAAGTAAGGCATCCAGGGAAAGATACCTAGGTTCAAGAAGGCTGATGAAGTTCAGGGTTTCTTTCTCAAGTGGAAGGGCACATGGTGAACACAGTCAGGGTTCCTCTCTCATTTGGAAGGGCACAAGGTGAGCACAGCATCATCTGCTAGCTTCTTCTCCTGGCTTCCTGTTTCATGAAGCTCCCCGGGAGGCATGTTCCTTCTTCATCTCCAAAGGTTGCTTGCTGGTGGACTCTGCTTCTCATGGCTATGTTGCTCTGCTCTGCTCTCTCTGAATCTCTCTCTTTCTCCAAAATGTTTCCTCTTTTATAGGACTTCAGAAACTAATCAAGACCCACCCAAATGGATGAAGACATGTCATCACCTAATCCAGTCTAACAACCACTCTTGATTAAATCACATCTCCGGGGAAATGATCCTATTACAGTTTCAAACATACAATACTGAATAGGGATCAGAAGAAATGGCTGCCTTTACAAAATGGGATTAGGATTAAAACATGGTTTTTCTAGGGTACATACATCATTTCAAACCAGCACATCTCTCTTCAATTAATAAGACATCTAGACAGATCAGTAAGGAAAAAGAGAACTTGAATAATATGACAAATGTACTAGACAACAGAAATATTTAGAACATTGCACTCCCAGACAGCTGGACATATATTATTCTGAAATGCACATGGATCCTCTCCAAGATAGACCCCATGTTGGATCACCCCCATGTTGCATGAATTTTAAAACATTGAAATCATACAAAGCATCTTCTCTGACCATAACAGAAAAAAGCTAGAAATCAATAATAGACAGAGAAATGGAAAATCCACAAATATATGGAACTTAAATAACACATTCTTCAACAATCAGTGTATTAAGAAGAGAGAGCAGAGAAAATCAGTAAATATCTTCAGATGAACAAAAATGAGAAGACAACATACCAAAATGTATAAGATGCAGTGAAGTCTGTGTGAAAAGGGATATTTATACCCCTAAACACTTATATTAAGAAAAGAAGAGCTAAAAATCAAAGATATAACTGCCTGCCTCAAGGAGCAAAAAAAAAGCAGCAAATTAAATCCAAAGCAAGGAGAGAAAGAAATAAAGACTAGAGAAGAAATTGAACATTAACAAAGCAAAAAGTTGGATCTTTGAAAAGATCATTAAAATTGGGTGACAAAGTAAAGTAAGAGAAAACGCCAATAAATAAAATCAGAAATGAGATGGGAGACTTACTACTGACCCCACAGAAACAAAAATAACCATAAGAGGATACCAACAACTATGGTATGGCAACAAATTAGATAACCTAAATAAAATGGACAAATTCCTAGAGACATATGAACAACCTACACTGATTCTAGAATAAATAGAAGACCTCAACAAATCAATTACAAGTAAAGAGATTGTAACAGTCATCAAAAATCTATCAACAATGAAAAGCCCTGGACCAGATGGCTTCACAGGTGAATCTTATAAAACATTCCAAAAGTAATTAGTACTACTCCTTCTCAAACTCTTCCAAAGTATTTGACAAGAGAAAACACTCCCTAATTCATTTTACAAGGCCCAAATTACCCTAAAATCTAAGCCAGAAAAAGATACTCCTAGAAAAGAAAAAAAAATTGTAGATCAATTTCTCTTATGAATATACATGAAAAAAATCTTCAAGAAGATACTTGTAAATTGAATCCAAAGCACACTAAAAGATTATGAACCGTGATCAAGTGGTTCCTATCCCAGGTATGCAAGGGTGGTTCATCATAAGAAACAGGTCAATGTAGTATACTACATTAACAAAATTAATAGAAAAAGCCACATGATCATCTTAATTGATACATAAAGTCACTTGAAAGAATCCAGTGTCGTTTATTGATGAGAACACTTAGAAAAATAGGAATAGGAGGACTTCCTCAACTTTATAAAAGGCATATATGAAACAAAGACAGCTGCACTGGTTTGAAGCTGTTATGTACCACAGAAAAGCCATGTTCTTTTAATTCAATCTTGTAGGTGCAGACTTATTGTGGGAGGGATCGTTTGATTAGGTTGTTAACATGGAGATGTGACCCAGATAATTGTGAGGGGGGGTTGATTAGATTATTTCCATGGAGGTGTGATCATGCCTATTCAAGGTTGGTCTTCATTTACTGGATTCCTTAAAAGAGCTCATAGTGAGAGAGTAAACTCAGAGCCAACACAGAGATCAAAGAGATAAGAGCAGACACAGATGTCTCGAGATGCAGAAGTAGCTGAGAGAGCTTTTTCACCCAGAAGCAAGAAGAGAAGTATGGTAGATTTTGCCATCTGACTTTTCATGTGACAGAGAAACTGTGGACACAGTCAGACTTTCTGGAGAGAAGCTATCCTCTTCTTCATGCCTTAATTTGGACATTTTCATGGCCATAGAACTGCAACTTGTAACTTAATAAATCCCATTTTCAAAAGTCAATCCATTTCTGGTATATTGCAGCCTGGCAGCTTTAGCAAATCAGAACAACCAATATCATGTTCAATAGTAAAAGACTGAAAGCTTTCCCCACT